>CM067312.1:31176794-31330474 GCA_034231615.1 Meghimatium bilineatum | reverse complement strand
AATTCTGTGCAGACTGTCTCTCCCAGTGTCATATTCATACACTATATATGCATGTTTGTGCTTTCCTGTATATGTATACGCACGTATCAATCTCGGCTTTAAATGTGGAATAACTTGCAAATTGTTATAAATGTAGTCTCGTGTGTCACTTTCATTTTCAAGTGATCCTTTCTTTATTTCCACCGTTTCTCATCCTACCTCCATTACTCTCTATATATATCTCTCTCCCTTTACAGCGCCTTCTGTTTCTCCCCAGTTATTACTTGTATTTCACCATCGACTTTGTATTGTGTTGGTACTAACATTTCTTATAGAGAAATCATGTTTGAGTATAGTTAACACTCAACCACCTTATCATTTAGCACTCATTCAAATTACAATTCAACACTCATCCACCTTACAATTCATCACTCATCCACCTTACAATTCAATATCTAGAAAACTCTCCAGTACTACAGACAGGGAAGACAAAGACGAGACGGAATGGGTTCTTGTCAAACAGAAGTAAGTCATTAAATGTTGAATGGACTTGAGGGTTGTTCTATGAACTTTCATAGATCGCGGCTGGTAGCAAGTAGACAGTAGGACATCAATTACGTTTGTGTGTCACCTAAACACGTCCTATTTGTGTGTGTATTTGATGAAAGGTTCTACTTTGTAAATGAAGTTCTTTATTCGTGCATTCACAGCGGTTGTATTTAGATCAGGAAATAAATGATTTAATCCAGTTTAAAACAGTTTTAAACAGGGGAATCAAGACGAAGAACATCACTAGGAATGACAGAAACATGTATAATAACATCTGGAGTCAGACAAGGATGTGTATCATCTCTGCTCCTATTCAACATCTATATAAACAAAACAACTAAAGAATCCTTAAAAGAAATAGAACAAGAAAACCATCATGAATAAGAGAACTGAAAAAAAGAAGACAGTAGTATCATAAACAAATTGCTATTCACAGGCGATCACGCGTTGATATACAACAACGATGTATATGAGCTGCAAAAACAAATAAATGCATTAAATACCCACTACGTAACCAAGAACACGAGAATCAACAAATCAAAATCTGAGGTATTGAAGATATGTAGAAATTAATTTCCTTTCAGTTCCCTGTGAAACATAGGACAGCAACTGTCGTTCTCCAACAAATTCTGCGCTGGGTTGTCCTTTTCATGCGTGCGTGCACATGAGATCCCATTACAAATCCAATACATACCTCAATATATTAAAATAGTAAATATACAAACAATACATGTAAACAAAAAAATAAAACATAAAAATTACAAACATAATACATACAAATACAATATTACACGAACAGCAAAAGGACAATACATATCATACAATTTATATCATTATCATATCATCATCAGGTGCCATGCCAACTGGCGTAGGCGGTCATGGCTCTCCACAGCTCTCTGTCCACAGTATTATGTATCAAAGTCATTGTTGTTTCCTTACCGTGCCAGGTTGTCAAACTGTCTAATATTTTCTCACATTGTCATCCCCCTGTCTCTGTTGCCTTCAATTGTACCTGTTGTGACTATGTTCTCCAAACCTGCCTGTCTCATGAAGTGGCCAAAAAAAGAAGATTGCCTTTTTCTTATATTATTCATTAAGGTCCGTTTCGCAATTGACTCTTTCAACACCTCTACATTAGTTTTTTCTAGCAGACATACATATTTACAATTTATATCACACAGTATACATCACACAGTATACATCACACAATAAACACCACACGATACATATTAAACAATACATATCACACAACCCATACACACTCAATACATGCTAAACGCAACACATACTACAAAATACATAACAATATATATATATATATATATATATATATATATTATACAATACATACTACACAATACACATCGCACAATACAAATCACACAATACATATCGCACAATGCATACCACACTATAAATGTCACAGATAAACATCTCACACAATACACATCTGACAATAAAGTAATATCACACAAGACACATCACACAAGACACATCACACAAGACACATCACACAAGACACATCACACAAGACACATCACACACGACACATCATACACTCCATATCACACAATAAATATCACACAATATATATTATACAATACGTATAACTCAAAAATATTAATAATATACAAATATATAATAATAATAAGACTCAAAGTCGTCATAGTGATATGGGGTACCACATTGAAGACATCAGCACAGAAAGCCCTCATTATACTTCTGTCTTCAGCCATACATGTGTGCGCGTGTATGTGCGTACGTGCGTGCGTGCGTGTGTGTGTGTGTATGTGTGTGTGTGTGTGTGAATATTCATGTGGGTCTCGTACACATACTGAGACAATATTGTATTTTCTCGCATGTGTGTTTCCGTGGCCCGAAAGGGGAGCAAAGAATGGCAACACTCTTTACCTTCCACGCATGTTGTAAAAGGCGACTAAGTAGGTTATGGGATGGAGTATGCTGTTCCATCCCATATAGGGTAAGTGACCCAAAGCCATGCTGAAGTCGGATATGTGAGGCGGAAAGGCGCAGATATCGCAGTAATGCTGTAAACCATGGCACAACGCTTTCTGTTCTCCGGACTACATCCTGCTAATCTGCAGGAGTTTGAGAACGAACGCAGAAGAAGAAGAATATTGCATTTTGACACCACAATCATAAACATTGTTGAAAGTATAAAGATGCAAGAAGTGCTGTCTTATCAAATAATAAGATTATAGAGTTCTTCAACTTCAGTCGATATGTCAGGTGTAGCATTCCCATAGGCAGAATGTTACTCGTCGGCATGCACCTCCTTTTCGAAACTTGGCTTCTTGGCATCCAAAAAAAAAACCACACAAAAATCCACACCCACTGCTGTTTTACTACGCAATACATACCAGCGAAGAAATTTGACAGGAGAGATAGCCCAGGGTAGAAGAGCCAAAAACAATATGCAGCCACTCCACAATCAAAATGAAATTCATTTTTAAAAAATAATTTTAAGACGGAGGTTAGGCGGGACTATATAAAAAACCAGTATCGGCGTTGCAGTCTACTAGAGAGTGTGGCATATGTCACACATACAGTGTTGACGTTGAACTCTACTAGCGAGATTGGTATGTCATACATACATCACACACTCTAGCGTGTCTGGCATATTTCACACATACATACACGCTAGCGTGTCTGGTAAATGTCACACATACATACACGCTAGCGTGTCTGGCATATGTCACACATACATACACGCTAGCGTGTCTGGCATATGTCACACATACATACACGCTAGTGTGTCTGGTAAATGTCACACATACATATATGCTAGAGTGACTGGCATATGTCGCACATACATACATGCTAGCGTGTCTGGCATATGTCACACATACATATATACACATTTATCAATGTGTCACGCATACAGTACGAACGTACGCACGTAAGCAACCACTACACATCAGATACCATAACACAAGCTTACTACATCATGAATACACAAAACGCATACAACATCAGATACTAAATACACAAGCTTACTACATCATGAATACACAAAACAAAACAACATCAGAAACTAAATACACAAGCTTACTACATCAAGAATACACAAAACACGTACAATATCAGATACTAAATACACAACAATAAAATGCATTTATCATATGACACCAAATACACAAATAAACAACAGTAGAATATATGACTTTTGGTACTAGAAATTTCGTCGAAATTGGATTTGTCGGGCCATTGGGCAGATGACACGGCAATATAACGTATTTTCATTCTCTGGACTACACCCTGTTGAAAATATAGTAGGACCATGGTCCTGCTACAAGTGATAGATATCTAGATGGAATTTTAAAATGAACGCCGAAGACGAATAAGTACTCGAAATTTAGCCAAAATACAGCTCAGAATCCTCCATAACGAATTCGCAGAAAATGGTCACAGAAATCTCATGAAGATGAAAGAAGTAGCGCATGTGGTCGCGTCTGTGGGTCTCACCAATGGCCCACTAGACATACCATCCATGCAATAGAAAACCTTAGTAGATGACATGCCTTTATATTGAGGTTATCTTCTTATAGAAGCTTCATGGCATGTCATCTATACATTTATGGTTTTGTTTTGTTGTTGAAATGTTTTTCATGTGTGCCTGAATATATATGTATGCACCCTCTGTGGTTGGGAGGGAGCCAGAGATGTACTGTGCAGCACTGAGGAGGAGGAAACTGACATCACTGTTTTTCCTATGGCTGAGGCCCATTACAGAGGCACAGTGACTCAGGACGTGACAATCCTTTTGACTTGAACGTTTGGTTGCATGCCTGGAGCAATAGAGAAGTTCGGCATAACCAGTAGTCAATTGGTGGCGGGGAATGAGCACAGTGAACCTTATCTTGGCTACAGTGGCTAGGAGCAGTGCATAGGTTGAAACCTACCTTCATGGAGGTGTGATAGTTATTCTCTGTCTCTGTCCCGGGGTGGGCCGAAAATCCACAGACTTCCCAGCAATATAATGCCATCTAATGGCATTAGGTCAAAGGGCATGAATCCATGGACCGCTGGATCAGCAACCAACCAACCAACCCATGAAAGAAGTACGCACAAAAATAATCACAAAAATCTCATGAAGATGAAAGAATTAACAAAAACCAAAATGAACGATGACATATGTTTGGTACTCCTGCCCCCCCCCCCCTTCCACCTCAACTAAACTAATCTACCTACGGCCTTGTCGGATAGACCATATTTTCTTTTAAATAAGATGCTTCTTCTTAAAGAATTGTATACTCGATGATAGTTGGTCTGTGTATGAGAGAATGTTCAAAGAAAGGCCTTCATTGCACATAGGAAACAAGAGTTTCATTGCATATAAATGAAAGAAATAATCATTATGCATGCAAGCTAATAGTTGTCTATGTAGATTACTTATTTAAATCTCACTTGAGTGTCACTGCTTATAACACCCAATATTTTTACACCTGTGGATATCAATTAAAAAAACAATATATCTATAGAACCGATCAACTGTATCATATTTGATTTATGTTGTCTATTGTATGTAGTTTCTGTAGACACGCAATAAGATTTGTTTCCTAGATTGAACATTCGAATCCGTATTCTTACAAATTACATTTCCAATAGAAATGAGAAAAAGTGGTTCATGTTCATCACACGCAAGCATGCATTATGTCTCTGCCAGAAGTGATCAGTGATGTATCGATCATTATCGAGCCTGATTGATTTTGCACTGCGTCAAGCAAATTTATAGTTTTTCAGCACGTTAAAATTGCGTGCCTTGTTAGGCTTGCGTTATCGCTATTGCCAGATGCACGTATTGACTTCATTTGTGGGAGTCGAAAAGCCTCGAAATCTGAGGGGTATTTTTTCCTGCTTATTTTTTTTTAATGTTTCCAGAAAAAGCATAATTGATAAGAATGAGTAGGGATCTCCCTACCGTAGTGGTTAAGCTGTTTGCCTTGTGTTCAAGAGATCATTGGTTCGAATTCGACTCATTGTTTACTCGGTGGATTTTTTCTGAGATCCCTATGGATTATCGCTTGAAACTACGAAGTTACGTGCTGTGAGTGGTACTCTCGGCAGGTTGCTTTCCGCTTCGTTGAGAATGACGGGGTACATATGGTACAGTTTACAGCGATGTCAATCCTCTACCGCTTTTGAACCCTTTTTTAACCCTTTATAAGAATGACTTCCTGTATTTTAAATCCATAAAACAGAATGAATAAAACGCAGGATGTAACAGCTCAGGTTCTTCTTATTCTTCAGCGTTCATTCTCAAACTTCCGCTGGATTTCTCTTGTAACAGGACAATGGTCCTACAATATTTCCAGTTGAATGTAGTCCCAGAGAATGGAAATGCGTTGTGTTGCCGTTTTATTTGCGCCAATGGCCTAACACATCCGTCTTCGGTGGGAGCTCGGGTTCAAATTATAGTAAAACTTGTTTTCTCTTTAGACGGTAAATATTAAAATCAAAATTGTACACGCCTTGAGGATTTACACAGAGAAGCTTTCTTTATGTCCACAGTGTATAAAATATGCGTTCACTCACTGTTTCGATAAGATTGTCTTGTTCTTCTGTCATACATGTGTTTATTGAATACATTAGTGACTCCATAAATACAGATTTAATAGGAAAACATGAAAGTAACGGAAGTTTATCACTATGTTCAATTACATCGCTAAATGAATGTTCGTCGATTTTAATGTTATGTTCATGTAGCTTGTTAAAAGTTTGTTTATAAAACTTTAATGTCATGTTCATGTAGCTTGTTTAATGTTTGCAAAGTTTATTACCATGTTGAAGTAGCTTGTTTAATGTACAGAATGTTTATAGTCATGTTCAAGTAGCCTGTTAAATTTATGAAAAGTTTATTGTCATGTTCAAGTAGCCTGTTAAATTGATGAAAACTTTATAGTCACGTTCAAGTAGCCTGTTAAATGTATAGAATGTGTATTGTCATGTTCAAGTAGCCTGTTAAATATATGAATGGTTTAATGTCATGTTCAAGTAGCTTGTTAAATCTATGAAAAGTTTATAGTCATATTCAAGTAGCCTGTTAAATCTATAAAAGGTTTAATGTTATGTTTAAGTAGCCTATTAAATATATTGAAAGTTTAATGCAATGTTCAAGTATAAATCTTTACTAGACAAAGTATACTCTTTAAAATATAAAATATACTCCTCTATAAATCTGTACTAGATAACGTTATGCATACCAATTTGAAACAAATTCAGTGCTTCTTAATTCGAACCTTCAATCACTTTCGTATAGAATGTATAATCTGGCAACCACTTTCGTATTTATTATATAGTATGGCTCCGCTTTCGTATGACTATGTTATCTGGCACCCGCTTCCGTACAGATTATGTTAACTGGCACTCACTTCCCCATATGATATATAGTCTGACAGCCTCTTCCACATAGGGTATATAATCTGGTGCACACTTCAATAATTTGGCGTCCATTTTTACATAGCTTATATAGGTCGGCGTTTACTTTCGCATAGATTGTAGATGCCCTCTCTTTCTTTTTCAATACATCTACACACACACAAACACACACACACACACACACACACACACATATATATATATATATATATATATATATATATATATATATATATATATATATATATATATATATATATATATATATATATATATATATATATATATATATATATATATATATATATTAATGTATTCACCATTATCACAAACAGTAAACATAAAATTCAAGCACAATGAGGACGACAAATTAGGATACTTTTAAAAAGAATAAAGACTGACTCACTTTTATCTTACTGACATATAATAGCTTTCTTTTCAAATCAGCTGCTTGCCATTGTTTTTGATTAAGCTCAGAATATCACTGACCGAAGCAAAAAGCACTTTTTAAAAAAATACAAACATACATGGAGTCAGAGAAATTGCAGCAACTTTCCGCAGAACCCCATTCTAAAACTGAACAGATCACAGCAAACCACACTTTTTAGACTCCGTACAGGACACTATATACTACAAATGCATCTCCGCAAAATATAGGCTGTCCAATTTGACCCAATGTCCACGTCAGAAGTGTACCCAGACTCCAGAACACATTCTGCAGATTTTTCGATGACTTGAGAATTAAAATATGACTCCAAGTGACAGATCTGAAGGTGAAGCTGTGGGGCAACCGTGAGGACCTCCTGCTGACGACTGAATTCATGGAGGTATAGATAGGTACATAGGATGTACAATTTCCTGTATAGACTTCTGAGCATAGGAAACTGAAGGCAAAAAAAGAAGTATAAGCATAGTAGAGTTCAAGCTTCAACAAAAACATGACATTTCCACAACAAAAACAAATGCTTCAACAAAAACAAAACATTTGCACCATATTTTCTTCCTGTACTTACAGAGTAGCAAGAATCTGAACATATTTTGTGCTCATGATTAGTAAAACTCTCCATGACTTGTGGTTAAGAAATCCACTTTGTCATTAAAAAGGTCGCGGGTTCGTATCTCACTCGAGATATCTTGTTTATAAAGTGGTTTATTTCTATCTCCGGGTATTATCATTTGCAGCTACGGAGTTACATGCTATGAGTGGTACTCTCGGTAGACGACATGCGGCTTCGTTACAACGATATAGTATAGTATGAGTAAACCTGAGGACAACGTGCCACAGACATCGCTTCCAATCTGTAAACCACAATAATATACAGTCTGTTATCCAGATTACATCTTGTTAAGCAGAAAACGATTGAAAATAAAAACTGGAAAAAAATAAAGAAATAAAAATGAGTCTTGAATAAGATAAAAAATGACGGGAGCTGACATAACTAAATATTCTCCGTGAACAGAAAACTGGAATAAATACATATACGGAAAATATCATTTAATGAGAAAGATTGGATGCACTGGAGAAAATGGCATCACAGTTTGAAACGAGATATCGAGATGAAGTGAGAAATAAAACCAGAGAAATGGAATCAGTTTGAAACGAGATATCGAGATGAAGTGAGAAATAAAACCAGTATGTGGTCTCTGTTGACAAACAATTATAGAAGATGACGTTTATGTGGTCACTTCATCTCGGAATGGAGATATCAAGTTGACAACAGAACGGCAACGTGACAGTCTCCGAGAATTGGATAAACTTCTCAATCAAATCCTCCAGTATAAATGTGTTTGTGTAGAATAATTTGAAACTCCATAACGATGGGAGTTTCACGTTAATGCATATTTAGTTATTTCAGTGGATATTATGATTTTAGTTTTAATAATAGTTGTCGCATTTAATGTTGCTTATAACTACGATTGTTATAATAGTTATAGGTATTGTAGTAACATTTGTTACAATTGATGTTTCTTATATTTGACGCTATTATCGTTGATATATTAGTGACAGCTGCTGTAGTTGTTGTCATTATAATTGCAGTTGGTATTCTTACAATGTTTTCAGTAGCAGTTAAAGTTATACTTGTGGCTATTAAATTATCATAACTACAATTGTCTATGTGACACGTTCTTTGCAGAATATTGTCTTCAGACTGGTAGAGTTTAGTTTACAATCGTCAGCGAACAAGAGGTCGCGAACAATGTCCATCTTAGTTTTGGTCTTGGCATTCAATCTACTAAGACTGAATAGCCCGTCATCAGCTCAATAGCGAAAGCAAATTTCTGCACTGTTATTCCGGAAGGCATCATTTAATATGGCAGAGAACACCATGCTGAAGAGCGTCGGAGCCAGGACAAAATATTGTTTGAGACTGTTAGTTACTGGAAACGGGTTTGTGTGTGCCCGTCATCTTGCACATAGGTTGTCATACCATCATGGAACTGGTGAACCATGTCGGTAAATGTTTCGAGCCATTGACATTTGGCCATGATTTTTTTGCCATACCTTTGTTAGGTCGACTAATGTGGTGTAGGGACGAATGTTCTGTTCGCGACATTTTTCCTGTAGTTGTCTGGCAGTAAATATCATGTCAACTGTACATCTGCTCTGTCGGATGCCACATTGGCTCTCTGGAAGGAGACCTGCCTCAAGATGGACTTGCAGTCAGTTTAATAAGACGCTAGCCAGGATTTTGCTTGCTAAAGAGAGCAGGGATATGCCTCGGTGGTTGTTGCAAGCTATGCGATTTTCTTTTCTCTTGTATAGATGTATGATGGAAGCATCCTTAAAGTCTTGTGGTATCGCTTCCAGGTTCCACATCGTGTGGAAGAGCTCTGTGAGTTTAGCAGTCATAACAGAACATGTCATGACATAAGCTGTCTACAGAACATCTGGCTCACTTTCACTCGTGAAAGCCTCTCAATTCTGTGTAAGCTGACTACGGAACAGCTGGCTCAGTTCAATTTTGTTGTTGTTGTTGTCTATGGACACTACAAATCTCTTTTTTTATTTATGCTGAACAACCTCCGGTAGTGTTAATGAACATTCGACGTCTACTGCGTAATTTTTATATTTTGGTGAGATATTTGTTGCACCTTGTGGAGGCACGTCCCTTGAACCATAAACATGAGTACAGGTATGCTATGCCAAAAATAATACTTACAAATCATGAGCTCGTATTGATAAAGACTTTTTATTCGAAACGTTGTCTATCCTTGAGTTCCGTAACTAATAAATAGTATTTATTATTGGCAACCAATTTCCATTCATGGCACGTTACATCAAGGTATGTAAAAATTATAAAATCTGCATGACGCCACACTATGTGATGGTCTGCGACATATGTTTTCATTTCACCACACGTAGAACTTCAAACATGCCAATCTAACTCCCAATATTCACGTGGTAAAATGTCGTTGTTTTCCTCCTCATTACAATCTCCAAATAATTAATGTTTTCCCTTGTTTTACATTCTCTATTTGTATATTACAAACTTTTACGTCAGAAGAACATATCATCATCATCAGGTGCCATGCCGGCTGGCGTAGGGGTCATGGGGCTTTCTACAGCTGTCTGTCCACAGTATTATGTGTCAAGGTCGTTGTTGTTTCCATGCCGTGCCAGGCTGTCGAACTGTCTAATCTTTTCTCACGTTGCCGCCTTCTGTCTCTGTTGCCTTCAATTTTGCCTGTTGTGACTGTTCTCTAAACCTGCTTGTTTCATGAAGTGGCCAAAAAAAGAAGATTGCCTTTTTCTTATATTGTTTATTAAGGTAAGTTTCGCATTTAACTCTTTCAACACCTCTACATTAGTTTTTTTCTGGCAGTCCATGGTATTATCAGCATTATACTATAAAAAGAACATATAATATACAGATAATTCACTACTTTGTCTTCATAGGATAACATCCAACAATCCTCTTTGTAAATATCCTTAAGTTCTATCATTTTTCTGTTTGTTTTGTTTAGTGAATATCATGTTGCATTCTATTTTGTTTAGTAAATATCATATTGTGTTCTGTTTGTTTTGTTGTATATATATCCTATTGCATTCTTTTTGTTTTGTTTTGCAGATATGTTACATTCTGTTTGCTTTGTAGATATCATGCTACATTCTGTATATTTTTTTTGTAGATATGTTGAATTCTGTTTTATTTTCATCTCTATCTTTCTAGTTTTTACATCATTCACACTCTTCCTCGTCTTTCCTTTTTATGCAAGGCTTGTAGCAGTTATTTAGTGAAGTATATAGAAGCGTAACACTTGAGAAGAATTGTGCATCATCAGGAGAGACAGCTTTCTATTCAGCGGAAGATCAACCGGGTTACGGTAAAACGTTTACAGAAGCCAGAGAGAAAAATAAATCGACAAAATTGCAATTGCCGGTCAGTTCACCCCTTGCCACAGAAACCAATTTCACTAAAGTCTTATTGCTTGAACTTTGAATTCACCTTAGAATGAGCAACATAAAAGTGTGCGGATACAGGGAGGTTTCAGCCAGACACCGAATAGCCAATCAGGAAGACACACTGAACCGGAAACGGAAATACTGTAGGATCTGGAATGCCGTGTCAGAAAATGAAGATAAGTCAAATAGACTTATTGCGATATTACAGGAAGTGGAATAAGAAGCAAAGCTGGGATAATTGCGCCTTAAAGAAATATAAAATAATAATACATTAATTCTCATCATATATTTTTAAATTGTTATTATTGAACACAATATATATATAAACTGTGTGTGTGTGTAAATATGTTTTTTTAGATATCCATCTCCACACCTTTGATGCGTATTGGGGAATACTATGTTATGCCTGAGTTTTCGTTGACTAACAGCTTACCTAGGAA
The DNA here is from genome assembly GCA_034231615.1 of Meghimatium bilineatum. Taxonomy (NCBI): domain Eukaryota; kingdom Metazoa; phylum Mollusca; class Gastropoda; order Stylommatophora; family Philomycidae; genus Meghimatium; species Meghimatium bilineatum. The sequence goes on along the minus strand of CM067312.1, from coordinate 31,318,702 downwards.
TGGTGTGGCCAGCTTCGCTTGGTACCCATTTCCGTATTCTCGTCTTACCTATGAACAGTTGGTGATTTAAAAAAGTATTTTAAGTTTATACTGAACAATGGACATCCCGACTAGGAAACATGTACACCAACATCTGTACTATCACGGACCCCTGTGTATTAACTAACACCTATACTACCACGGACCCCTGCGTACTAACACCTGCACTACTACGGACCCCTGTATACGTGAATACCTTTAAAATATTAGTAATATTGTGAGTGTGCACGAAAATACACATATGTGGGTGTATCTGCATGTGAACGCATCCACCTGGTGATGGAGGAGCGATGTCTCGTTGTCTAACACCATCGGAATATATTATTTTCTAATGGTCTTATGCGACCCCTGTGAAAGGGCCGTTCGACTCCCAAAGGTGTCGCTACCCACAGGTTGAGATCCGCTGCTAGAAGATTATTCACATGGAAGTCTCCGGGTGTAGCAAGTAATACTAAAAATTGACGTCATCATTATACAACAGAGATGGAGATCGTGCATGTTTTCTTGCAAAACACTATCCAGAGCGCACTGTAACTCAGCCTACGAACTACTGTATCAAAGTTTCAGATAAAACTCAAAAAGGTCATAAAAACAGCAACATGAATCGGTATGATACATCCAAAATTCCAAAAGAATATAACATAGAGATATAAACACATTTTCTGCCCTAATGGATTGCAAGAAAACATGACAACAGAATATTTAGCAAATGCAACAAGAGAGATATTTATCACAAAAGTCCGAAGACTTATTCCTAAAAGAATAACCAAAAAACAAGCCTCTATTTCAGACATAACCGTGAATCTGGTGGAAGACAGAAGAAATCATAAGTCAAGGAACAACGTAGAAAGTAATACAATGTATAGAGACAAAAGCTATTTACAAACAAGTTAAAGAGAATAAACAATAATATATAACCAACTCTCGTAAAGAAATAGAAGAACTACATGAACAAATTAAAAGCAAAGGCATAGTCTCTGCTGCAAGAACTATACAGAACAAAGTTTTCTAACCATCATTACGTGTCATCAAAGATACAAAAGGTAATACTTTAACGGAGCAAAATGATATTCTCCATAGATGGAAAGAGTATTGTCAAGAAATGTACACAGAAACTACACATATTAACACAGAAGACATCGAAATACTTAGCAACGAAGATCAAGTACCTGCGCCAACACTGGAGGAGGTCAGGAACTCGATACACGATTTTTAAAAAGTCAAATCCCCAGGGTGAGATAACAACAGAAATGATGAAGGCAGGCGGAGAAGAAATTGTTCTTATATACCATAGCCTTTGTTGCAAAATCTGGGAAACTGGTATATGGCCAAATGACTAGGGAAAAGATCAGTTTATATCCCATTACCAAAAAAAAATAGAAAGTCTCCCTGCATTCCTTCGCAAGAAAACATTCAGTAACGAAAGGCTTTTTTAGGGTTACAAAAAATATAAACCTACAAATATGCACTAACTACAGTACTATCGCTTTGATAAGTCAAGCTAGTAAAATACTATGACATATTATCATGAAGATAATGAAAAATAAGATAGAAACATAAGTTCATGAAGCATAGGCAGGTTTTAGATCTGGCAGAGGCACAAGAGACTATATTTTCAACATGAGAATCGTTATAGAAAATTGGATGGAATTCAATATAGACCTACACGCATGGTTCATCGACTACACAAAGGCGTTTGATTGTGTACGACGTCACCAATTATGGAAAATTGTGGTCGACATAGGATTTCCGAAACATCTCACATATTTAATCTCAAATCTGTACCACGAACAAGAGACAGCAGTAAAAGTGTACGGAACAATATCAGAATGGTTTAATGTACAGAAAGAAGTTAGAAAAGGATACCCACGAATTACCGTACCGGTTCAACGTCTACGCTGAAAACATAATGCAAAACGTAAAAGACATTATACTGATGTTCAGCCACTTACTATCGGTTGTTAGCAGATCCCAGAAATCAGATATGCTGACGACACATCTCTCTTAACAATAAACGGAGATGGTCTAAAGCAAATGTTACTATCAACAAAAGAACACTGTGAAGCCAAAACTTGTACTTAAATATGAATAATACAAATATTATCATAACAGATAAAGTGAAAGTACAACCAACAATAACAATTGACAATTTCAAAATAGAGGACGTAACAAATTTTCAGTATTTGGGCACAAACAAAAATAGCTCAGGAGACTGCACTGTTCAAATCAAGAGAAGAATTGCAATGACGCAATTGAAACTTGCGCAAATGAAAAATGTTTGGCAAGGTACCAGCAGGATAGCCAAACTATGTATGATAAGAACATGCGCATTTCCGGTGGCAATCTACGATTGCGAGGCATGGATATTAAATAAAACAATAGCAAAGAGAATCGCTGTTTTCAAAATGAGATGCTACAGAAGAATTTTACGTATACCATGGACAGCTAAAAAGACAAATCAAGAAGTATTAAGATCACTAAACGTTGAAGAGGGCTGGCTCATTAACAACATCATAACAAGAAAGCTGAGTTTTTATTTTGTCTTTATAAGAGACATAACAGCATGGAAAGATGAATAACTGAAGGCAGAGTTAACGGCAACATGGGGAAGAGGTGTTAAGATATATGTCACGGGAGATACTCACGGGAATATAAAATATCAAATCACAAGTTATCTCAGCCAAATTTGTAAAATATCTCGGTAAACAGTATTCTATCTATCTACCTATACGCTGTATCCCTTGTTTTCCGTGCGGCATCAGGGGTATAAGAGTGAACTGTATTAAGGAAGAAATGATCAAGTCAAAACTTTGATGTTATTAGATTAAAAACAAGTTTACCCAATCCCAAATTTTGATGTCCACTACCGGAAACACTTTAAATGTGAGGAACGTTTTTCTGGACTATGTAGTTTTAACCTCATCTCCAGCTCCATGCAGAAAATGAATTTATTTTTTCTGTAGTTCATTCGGATATTCACAAGTTTTAATAACTTTTTGTTGACGCGGTGTTGCCCAGAGTCTATTTGAAAACACGGGCAGATGCCTTACGTGTGCTGAGAGTGTGCACACGTAAATTCTATCTTGTTATTCTGAGGTTTGTATCATATCTTTGTAGTATCTCATTAGATATCTTAATATTTTTGTTTAGTTTTATATTCATGAACATATTGACGATCTATAAGACTCATTTAGTGCATGAATTCCGCTTCCAGACGAGAGGTTAATGTGCCGATAACATTCATAACATCGTTATCGTTAATATGAGAAATGGCCACGATCTTCATTATAACAGGGTACGATCAATAATTTCCTAGGATTTACATGAATGTCTTTTACGATGTTTCATGAGAATTAAGGTATGTCATCATCATTAGTACTAACAAATGTAGCAGAAGGTATCCCCATCTTTTATGACGTCTCATATACCACGTGTTGACCTATCATTGGTAGTGACATTTCTACATTCGTTATATAAGTCTAGCTGTGATTAGGAACCGGACATGTGTCAAAAGTTATATTTTTCACTTGTGCATTAGACGCATGTATTCTAAGTAGCAAACACCATCGATGGAAGAGTTGCGGCAACCCTTTTTTAGTTAGCGAACCGGATTTAGTAATTTTTGCTTGGGATGTAGCCTGGAGCCAATAAAATGTATTTTCGTTTTCTTAGTCTTTTGAAGTTTTAAAGGAACAGGTGCACGGACATACTCGCAGATCTGCAATCATGAATATAGATATATCGATATTATAACAGATAATTAATTGTATCTGACAGATAACTAACAGATAACATTGATGTAGATATATGGATATAATAACAGATAGGCAATCATGGATATAGATATATTATATACTAACAGATAGACAATCATGGATAAAGATATATGATATACTAACAGATAGGCAATCATGAACCTAGATATATCTATACATTAACAGAAAATTGAAACTACTGGGTACCGATCAGATCGAATTTACGTTACACAATATAGTTCTTACATAAGGAACGTACTCTGCGCATAGTATTCGAATAAAGACGTCTTCATAAAAAGAAATTAAAACTTGTGAATATCACAATGAGCTAATAAAAGCTTGTATTTCTTGTCTGCATGAAGGCGGAGCTAGGATATTAAAGCCACAAATTGCGAATATTCATACACGTGTTAGGAATCCAATACAGCTTTGCAGTTAGTACAGACATCACTCACTTGATATCCAACAACACACATCACTCACTTGATATCAAACAACAGACATCACTCACTTGATATTCAACAACAAACATCACTCACTTGATATTCAACAACACACATCACTCACTTGATATTCAACAACACACATCACTCACTTGATATCAAACAACAGACATCACTCACTTGATATTCAACAACACACATCACTCACTTGATATTCAACAACACACATCACTCACTTGATATTCAACAACACACATCACTCACTTGATATTCAACAACACACATCACTCACTTGATATTCAACAACACACATCACTCACTTGATATTCAACAACACACATCACTCACTTGATATCAAACAACACACATCACTCACTTGATATTCAACAACACACATCACTCACTTGATATTCAACAACACACATCACTCACTTGATATCAAACAACAGACATCACTCACTTGATATTCAACAACACACATCACTCACTTGATATTCAACAACACACATCACTCACTTGATATTCAACAACACACATCACTCACTTGATATTCAACAACACACATCACTCACTTGATATTCAACAACACACATCACTCACTTGATATTCAACAACACACATCACTCACTTGATATTCAACAACACACATCACTCACTTGATATCAAACAACACACATCACTCACTTGCTATTCAACAACACACATCACTCACTTGATATCAAACAACACACATCACTCACTTGATATTCAACAACACACATCACTCACTTGATATCAAACAACACACATCACTCACTTGATATTCAACAACACACATCACTCACTTGATATTCAACAACACACATCACTCACTTGATATTCAACAACACACATCACTCACTTGATATCAAACAACACACATCACTCACTTGATATTCAACAACACACATCACTCACTTGATATTCAACAACACACATCACTCACTTGATATTCAACAACACACATCACTCACTTGATATTCAACAACACACATCACTCACTTGATATTCAACAACACACATCACTCACTTGATATTCAACAACACACATCACTCACTTGATATTCAACAACACACATCACTCACTTGATATTCAACAACACACATCACTCACTTGATATCAAACAACACACATCACTCACTTGATATTCAACAACACACATCACTCACTTGATATTCAACAACACACATCACTCACTTGATATTCAACAACACACATCACTCACTTGATATTCAACAACACACATCACTCACTTGATATTCAACAACACACATCACTCACTTGATATTCAACAACACACATCACTCACTTGATATCAAACAACACACATCACTCACTTGATATTCAACAACACACATCACTCACTTGATATCAAACAACACACATCACTCACTTGATATTCAACAACACACATCACTCACTTGATATCAAACAACACACATCACTCACTTGATATTCAACAACACACATCACTCACTTGATATTCAACAACACACATCACTCACTTGATATCAAACAACACACATCACTCACTTGATATTCAACAACACACATCACTCACTTGATATTCAACAACACACATCACTCACTTGATATTCAACAACACACATCACTCACTTGATATTCAACAACACACATCACTCACTTGATATCAAACAACACACATCACTCACTTGATATTCAATAACACACATCACTCACTTGATATTCAACAACACACATCACTCACTTGATATTCAACAACACACATCACTCACTTGATATCAAACAACACACATCACTCACTTGATATTCAATAACACACATCACTCACTTGATATTCAACAACACACATCACTCACTTGATATTCAACAACACACATCACTCACTTGATATTCAACAACACACATCACTCACTTGATATCAAACAACACACATCACTCACTTGATATTCAATAACACACATCACTCACTTGATATTCAACAACACACATCACTCACTTGATATTCAACAACACACATCACTCACTTGATATCAAACAACACACATCACTCACTTGATATTCAATAACACACATCACTCACTTGATATTCAACAACACACATCACTCACTTGATATTCAACAACACACATCACTCACTTGATATTCAACAACACACATCACTCACTTGATATTCAACAACACACATCACTCACTTGATATCAAACAACACACATCACTCACTTGATATTCAACAACACACATCACTCACTTGATATCAAACAACACACATCACTCACTTGATATTCAACAACACACATCACTCACTTGATATTCAACAACACACATCACTCACTTGATATCAAACAACACACATCACTCACTTGATATCAAACAACACACATCACTCACTTGATATTCAACAACACACATCACTCACTTGATATCAAACAACACACATCACTCACTTGATATTCAACAACACACATCACTCACTTGATATTCAACAACACACATCACTCACTTGATATCAAACAACACACATCACTCACTTGATATTCAACAACACACATCACTCACTTGATATCAAACAACACACATCACTCACTTGATATTCAACAACACACATCACTCACTTGATATCAAACAACACACATCACTCACTTGATATTCAACAACACACATCACTCACTTGATATTCAACAACACACATCACTCACTTGATATTCAACAACACACATCACTCACTTGATATCAAACAACACACATCACTCACTTGATATTCAACAACACACATCACTCACTTGATATTCAACAACACACATCACTCACTTGATATTCAACAACACACATCACTCACTTGATATTCAACAACACACATCACTCACTTGATATTCAACAACACACATCACTCACTTGATATTCAACAACACACATCACTCACTTGATATTCAACAACACACATCACTCACTTGATATTCAACAACACACATCACTCACTTGATATCAAACAACACACATCACTCACTTGATATTCAACAACACACATCACTCACTTGATATTCAACAACACACATCACTCACTTGATATTCAACAACACACATCACTCACTTGATATTCAACAACACACATCACTCACTTGATATTCAACAACACACATCACTCACTTGATATTCAACAACACACATCACTCACTTGATATCAAACAACACACATCACTCACTTGATATTCAACAACACACATCACTCACTTGATATCAAACAACACACATCACTCACTTGATATTCAACAACTCACATCACTCACTTGATATCAAACAACACACATCACTCACTTGATATTCAACAACACACATCACTCACTTGATATTCAACAACACACATCACTCACTTGATATCAAACAACACACATCACTCACTTGATATTCAACAACACACATCACTCACTTGATATTCAACAACACACATCACTCACTTGATATTCAACAACACACATCACTCACTTGATATTCAACAACACACATCACTCACTTGATATCAAACAACACACATCACTCACTTGATATTCAATAACACACATCACTCACTTGATATTCAACAACACACATCACTCACTTGATATTCAACAACACACATCACTCACTTGATATCAAACAACACACATCACTCACTTGATATTCAATAACACACATCACTCACTTGATATTCAACAACACACATCACTCACTTGATATTCAACAACACACATCACTCACTTGATATTCAACAACACACATCACTCACTTGATATCAAACAACACACATCACTCACTTGATATTCAATAACACACATCACTCACTTGATATTCAACAACACACATCACTCACTTGATATTCAACAACACACATCACTCACTTGATATCAAACAACACACATCACTCACTTGATATTCAATAACACACATCACTCACTTGATATTCAACAACACACATCACTCACTTGATATTCAACAACACACATCACTCACTTGATATTCAACAACACACATCACTCACTTGATATCAAACAACACACATCACTCACTTGATATTCAACAACACACATCACTCACTTGATATCAAACAACACACATCACTCACTTGATATTCAACAACACACATCACTCACTTGATATCAAACAACACACATCACTCACTTGATATTCAACAACACACATCACTCACTTGATATTCAACAACACACATCACTCACTTGATATTCAACAACACACATCACTCACTTGATATCAAACAACACACATCACTCACTTGATATCAAACAACACACATCACTCACTTGATATTCAACAACACACATCACTCACTTGATATTCAACAACACACATCACTCACTTGATATTCAACAACACACATCACTCACTTGATATTCAACAACACACATCACTCACTTGATATTCAACAACACACATCACTCACTTGATATTCAACAACACACATCACTCACTTGATATTCAACAACACACATCACTCACTTGATATCAAACAACACACATCACTCACTTGATATTCAATAACACACATCACTCACTTGATATTCAACAACACACATCACTCACTTGATATTCAATAACACACATCACTCACTTGATATTCAACAACACACATCACTCACTTGATATTCAACAACACACATCACTCACTTGATATTCAACAACACACATCACTCACTTGATATTCAACAACACACATCACTCACTTGATATTCAACAACACACATCACTCACTTGATATTCAACAACACACATCACTCACTTGATATCAAACAACAGACATCACTCACTTGATATCAAACAACAGACATCACTCACTTGATATCAAACAACAGACATCACTCACTTGATATCAAACAACAGACATCACTCACTTGATATCAAACAACACACATCACGCACTTGATATTCAATAACCCACATCACTCATTTGATGTCAAACAACACACATATTTCCAAACGTATCAGAATATCACATCGACTAATATGTGTATATATCAGAATATCACATCGACTAATATATGTATCATGTTGGTGTTTGGAGCGTCATGCCGTGTTACTAGAATGCCGGTCTCAGAAGTCTGAAGTCCCGGGTTCAATTCACGGCTGTGATAAGGAATTTTATCTTTCGAATGTGAAATAAAAAATTATCCCTGTACACGTCGCGGCGATAGCTATGACAAAGCTCCGTTTTTCCACAGCTTCCCTGCATTCCTTAACAGGAAAACATGCATTATTGAAAAAGTTGCGTGTTTTCACATCGGCTAATATATGCATAATATCGCATGTTTTAACATCGATTAATATATGTATCATGTCGCGTGTTGTCACATCGGCTAATATGTGTATCATGTCTAGTGTTTTCACACTACGTGCACTTCATTATAAATGTACATGAATCTCGTATCAGCTGTGAAATGTTTTCTGCGCAATGTTTGCCCATTGGGTGCACTTTTCAATCTTTGACATAATGTGCAGTTTTAAAAATTACTAATTTTAATGTTATTTAATTAATATCTATTTTATTTGTGCAAATCTGAATGCCATGAAAAGTCAATAAGAAACGTCTAGAACGAACATCTGACAAATGGCACAGAAAGTGCTACAAGAAACTCAAGAATCCTGGAAGCTTGAGTAATCATGAGAACGATGTGAGCAACAATAAAAAATGTATCTCTTTCGTGATTATTCCTATAGCTATATAAACAAAAACTTCCACACAAAACAGATACAATTGATTGATTTGAGGCATTAAAAAATTTCAAATTGTGGAAGCACATACAGAAATATTCACACACAGCTCATGCAGTGAGATTTGTTTTATGAAAGGAAACGTGATACATCTCAATAACCCGTAAATATAAACGATATAAATAATATCTACCAGTAAATTGTAAATATATATGTTTGTTTTGTTTTCCTAGAAATGAATAAATGTTGGTTGTATTGATTGTGAAATACATATTTTCTAGAGCTATCTTTCATATCCAAAATGCAGCATCTGTTGGCGGATGTGCCATGTTTCTATAATACTCGACATATGTTCATACAAGCTGCTGTTTGTTGCTCAACTGACCACATACCAATTATCATTGATTTGTGTTTTCTTTAATTGGTTGCCTTGATTTTTCCATGTTCTGCTTATTTTTCCATCGTGTTGTACGTACACTATCCAAACTCTGCTTATTTTCTCTTATCATAGTGTATGCTTTCTCTGCTTATTTTCTCTTATCGTAGAGTACACTTTCTCTGCTTATTTTCTCTTATTGTAGTGTACGCTTTCTCTGCTTATTTTCTCTTATTGTAGTGTACGCTTTATCTGCTTATTTTCTCTTATTGTAGTGTACGCTTTCTCTGCTTATTTTCTCTTATTGTAGTGTACGCTTTCTCTGCTCTGCGTATTTTCTTATGTATTGCACAATTTTCTACTATGTTTGAATTTTTTTTTAATTTCGTATAATTTTCTGATAGAAAATTGAAGTAGTCTTTAGTTCGTCTAATTTCTTGATACCAGGTATAAGTGGCTTTAAGTTCGTCTAATTTCCTGATACCAGATATAAGTGTCTTTAAGTTCGTCTAATTTCCTGATACCAGATATAAGTGTCTTTAAGTTCGTCTAATTTCCTGATACCAGATATATGTGGCTTTAAGTTCGTCTAATTTCCTGATACCAGGTATAAGTGGCTTTAAGTTCGTCTAATTTCCTGATACCAGGTATAAGTGGCTTTAAGTTCGTCTAATTTCCTGATACCAGGTATAAGTGGCTTTAAGTTCGTCTAATTTCCTGATACCAGGTATAAGTGGCTTTAAGTTCGTCTAATTTCCTGATACCAGGTATAAGTGGCTTTAAGTTCGTCTAATTTCCTGATACCAGGTATAAGTGGCTTTAAGTTCGTCTAATTTCCTGATACCAGGTATAAGTGGCTTTAAGTTCGTCTAATTTCCTGATACCAGGTATAAGTGTCTTTAAGTTCGTCTAATTTCCTGATACCAGATATAAGTGTCTTTAAGTTCGTCTAATTTCCTGATACCAGATATAAGTGTCTTTAAGTTCGTCTAATTTCCTGATACCAGATATAAGTGGCTTTAAGTTCGTCTAATTTCCTGATACCAGATATAAGTGTCTTTAAGTTCGTCTAATTTCCTGATACCAGATATAAGTGGTTTTAAGTTCATCTATTAACGAAGTACAAGCTGGATTCATAGCAAGCAAACAAGAGACCATATATTTAGATTGTGATCATTATAGAAAATATAGAGTGTTCAACATAGACTTACATAAATGTTTCTAGGCATGCTCCAATGTGTTTTATTGTGTAAAGCATCACAAATGTGCAATATTTTGAGAAGAAATAGATTACATAATCATCTCCCACACCTAATAGCAATAATTTATCAAGAACAAGAGGCAGTAGTAAAGGTAGATAGCGAGACATGGGAATAGTTCAAGGTACACAAATTATCACGGTAAGGATATCTTCTTTCACCTTATCTATTTAACATCTATGCAGAAATAATAATGACACACATCAGAGACGAATGGGTTAGGGGACAACTGAAATATAAGCAGATGACACAATTCTCCTCATCAACTAGTGAAGAGCGTCTGAAACCACTTATCCTAACAACACAAAGACAAAGTGAAGCACACAGTCTATATTTATATACCAGAAACCCGCCGGAAGACGGATGTGTCGGGCCAATGGCGCAAATAAAACGGCGACACAACGCATTTCCATTCTCTGGACTACATCCTGCTAGAAATCTAGTAGGACAATGGTCTTGCTACAAGGGAGAGCCAGCAGGAGTTTGAGAATGAACGATGAAGAAGATATACCAGAAAAGTAAAATCATGAAAGCAGACAAAATAGAAAACCACCCAAAAGTAACAATTGACAATTAAGAACTAGAATAAATAACAGAAATTGGAAAATTTGAAAGAGAGAGCAGCAACACCACGTGTGACTACACAGTAGAACCTAGAGACGAAACGCAATAGCGACCTCCAAACTAAATCAAATGAAAAACATTTAGCAAGAAATCAACCGCAAAACACAAGAGCAACTGATTATGCCAAGTATAGTCCTGGTAGCAATCTACGGTTGCGAATTATGGACACTAAACAAGTCCACGGCACAGAAATTAGCTGTCTTTGAGATTCGATAATAAAGAAAACATTGTGTAAATACCATGGACAGAGGGAAAATTGTGTAAATACCATGGACAGAGGGAAAAATTGTGTAAATACCATGGACAGAGGGAACAATTGTGTAAATACCATGGACAGAGGGAACAATTGTGTAAATACCATGGACAGAGGGAACAATTGTGTAAATACCATGGACAGAGGGAACAATTGTGTAAATACCATGGACAGAGGGGAAAATTGTGTAAATACCATGGACAGAGGGAACAAGTGTGTAAATACCATGGACAGAGGGAACAAGTGTGTAAATACCATGGACAGAGGGAACAATTGTGTAAATACCATGGACAGAGGGAACAATTGTGTAAATACCATGGACAGAGGGAACAATTATGTAAATACCATGGACAGAGGGGAAAATTGTGTAAATACCATGGACAGAGGGAACAAGTGTGTAAATACCATGGACAGAGGGAACAAGTGTGTAAATACCATGGACAGAGGGAACAATTTTGTAAATACCATGGACAGAGGGAACAATTGTGTAAATACCATGGACAGAGGGAACAATTGTGTAAATACCATGGACAGAGGGGAAAATTGTGTAAATACCATGGACAGAGGGAACAAGTGTGTAAATACCATGGACAGAGGGAACAAGTGTGTAAATACCATGGACAGAGGGAACAATTGTGTAAATACCATGGACAGAGGGAACAATTGTGTAAATACCATGGACAGAGGGAACAATTGTGTAAATACCATGGACAGAGGGAAAAAATCAAACCGAGATGTGAGAAGTAGTGCATACATACAAGTAAATGAGGACTAGCTTCTTATCAACAATTTAATAAGTAAGCTGAGATTCTGTGGACATATAAGAGATATAATGGTATGTGAAGACTAATATTGGAGGTTATGGTTGATGGTAACAAGGACAGAGGTTGACCAAGAAGAAGATGGACAACAGATACACCATAATATTTAAAGATGACACTGGCAACCAGGTCAGCTGACTCAGAACCGCCATAAGAAAGCTTACCTTCTGATATAAGAATAAGTTATATGATAAATATTGTTCGTCTTTTTCTCTTAGTTTTCGTTCTTCGTTTGTCTTTTCTCTGAATGTGCTCCTAGACCTGAATGATGATGAGTCTCATGCTATGGCAATTTTTGATATGTAGTTATGTTATGTTTTCATGCTATGACATGTTTTGATATGTAGTTATGTTATGTTTTCATGCTATGACATGTTTTGATATGTAGTTATGTTATGTTTTCATGCTATGACATGTTTTGATATGTAGTTATGTTATGTTTTCATGCTATGACATGTTTTGTTATGTTTTCATGCTATGACATGTTTTGATATGTAGTTATGTTATGTTTTCATGCTATGACATGTTTTGATATGTAGTTATGTTATGTTTTCATGCTATGACATGTTTTGATATGTAGTTATGTTATGTTTTCATGCTATGACATGTTTTGATATGTAGTTATGTTATGTTTTCATGCTATGACATGTTTTGTTATGTTTTCATGCTATGACATGTTTTGATATGTAGTTATGTTATGTTTTCATGCTATGACATGTTTTGATATGTAGTTATGTTATGTTTTCATGCTATGACATGTTTTGATATGTAGTTATGTTATGTTTTCATGCTATGACATGTTTTGATATGTAGTTATGTTATGTTTTCATGCTATGACATGTTTTGATATGTAGTTATGTTATGTTTTCATGCTATGACATGTTGTGATATGTAGTTATGTTATGTTTTCATGCTATGACATGTTTTGATATGTAGTTATGTTATGTTTTCATGCTATGACATGTTTTGATATGTAGTTATGTTATGTTTTCATGCTATGACATGTTTTGATATGTAGTTATGTTATGTTTTCATGCTATGACATGTTGTGATATGTAGTTATGTTATGTTTTCATGCTATGACATGTTTTGATATGTAGTTATGTTATGTTTTCATGCTATGACATGTTTTGATATGTAGTTATGTTATGTTTTCATGCTATGACAATTTTTGATATGTAGTTATGTTATGTTTTCATGCTATGACATGTTTTGATATGTAGTTATGTTATGTTTTCATGCTGTGACATGTTTTGATATGTAGTTATGTTATGTTTTCATGCTATGACATGTTTTGATATGTAGTTATGTTATGTTTTCATGCTGTGACATGTTTTGATATGTAGTTATGTTATGTTTTCATGCTATGACATGTTTTGATATGTAGTTATGTTATGTTTTCATGCTGTGACATGTTTTGATATGTAGTTATGTTATGTTTTCATGCTATGACATGTTTTGATATGTAGTTATGTTATGTTTTCATGCTATGACATGTTTTGATATGTAGTTATGTTATGTTTTCATGCTGTGACATGTTTTGATATGTAGTTATGTTATGTTTTCATGCTGTGACATGTTTTGATATGTAGTTATGTTATGTTTTCATGCTGTGACATGTTTTGATATGTAGTTATGTTATGTTTTCATGCTGTGACATGTTTTGATATGTAGTTATGTTATGTTTTCATGCTATGACATGTTTTGATATGTAGTTATGTTATGTTTTCATGCTGTGACATGTTTTGATATGTAGTTATGTTATGTTTTCATGCTATGACATGTTTTGATATGTAGTTATGTTATGTTTTCATGCTGTGACATGTTTTGATATGTAGTTATGTTATGTTTTCATGCTGTGACATGTTTTGATATGTAGTTATGTTATGTTTTCATGCTATGACATGTTTTGATATGTAGTTATGTTATGTTTTCATGCTATGACATGTTTTGATATGTACTTATGTTATGTTTTCATGCTATGACATGTTTTGATATGTAGTTATGTTATGTTTTCATGCTATGACATGTTTTGATATGTAGTTATGTTATGTTTTCATGCTATGACATGTTTTGATATGTAGTTATGTTATGTTTTCATGCTATGACATGTTTTGATATGTAGTTATGTTATATTTTCATGCTATGACATGTTTTGATATGTAGTTATGTTATGTTTTCATGCTATGACATGTTTTGATATGTAGTTATGTTATGTTTTCATGCTGTGACATGTTTTGATATGTAGTTATGTTATGTTTTCATGCTGTGACATGTTTTGATATGTAGTTATGTTATGTTTTCATGCTATGACATGTTTTGATATGTAGTTATGTTATGTTTTCATGCTATGACATGTTTTGATATGTAGTTATGTTATGTTTTCATGCTATGACATGTTTTGATATGTAGTTATGTTATGTTTTCATGCTATGACATGTTTTGATATGTAGTTATGTTATGTTTTCATGCTATGACATGTTTTGATATGTAGTTATGTTATGTTTTCATGCTATGACATGTTTTGATATGTAGTTATGTTATGTTTTCATGCTATGACATGTTTTGATATGTAGTTATGTTATGTTTTCATGCTATGACATGTTTTGATATGTAGTTATGTTATGTTTTCATGCTATGACATGTTTTGATATGTAGTTATGTTATGTTTTCATGCTATGCCTTTTTTATTTGTAGTTATGTTATGTTTTCATGCTATGACATGTTTTGATATGTAGTTATGTTATGACTTCTCAGTATGTCTGCCATTCGTTCGATCATCCCCTTCTTGATCCTCCCTTGTCTCTTGGTGTTTCCATGCTCATGTTATATGATCTTGCTGCTATTCAACTGTTGTTCATTCTTCTTAAGCAGTTGAACAATGTTTGATGTCTGTTGTCTAATAGGCCTATATTTGACAGCCTGTGTTCTTCCAACAATTCTTGTAGTCTCGTTGCTTCCAAGATAGTCTCTTATCATCATCATGTTCCTCTTATGCCTAGCTTGTCACATAGGGCAGATGTCATAGCTCTCCATGCTTGTCGATCAACAGCCAGTTGTTTCAGAACGTTTATTTTCATACCAGCTGTTGTGGTTTTCGTTTTAGCTTTTGATTTTCTTACACATCTCATTTCGCATGTAGTAAGTCTCCCTTCCTTTTATTTAATCAGTGTCACTCTCTCTGTTACCAGACACAGGCTACTTTCACCATTCATATCTCAAAATTGTTTCATTTCTAATTCAATTTCTTGTTTCATATTTTCCTCTCGCTATTACCAGGTCTTCAATACTGAAGTATCTCTGACGTCAGATAACCTTAAACTACCGGGATGTCTCACTCGTGAAATTGCCCCGCAGACAGAACAGACACAATTACAGATAATGGATTCCATCAAACTGTCTTCCTCCAGGGATGTCTACTTCACTTCAGGAATCACTTCAACGCTCCTCAACATTTATCAAAAATCAAGTTAACAACTTCAATGTTCTTTTTTAATCTATCATCTCTTTTGATCTTCTTCAGATGTAAATATTCTGCTGTTATCATGTACAATTTGGGCATTGTTTGAAACGTTATATTGCTTGAGGATTTCTGTGATTGAATTGTGTATATAATTTTGTTAACATTGGACTCCTGCTTAACGTGCGATACAAGTGAGACAGACGTGAGAATAATGAGAAATGATGTTTAGGAAGCAGAAATGAGGGTATTGTTTTAAAAAAAAATAGAAGTCAGCAGACGAGATTTTAATGATGTCTGCTCAGTTGACATCAACTTGTCACGTACCTCGAGTCAACACATTTTTCCGAATTCGGTCATTTCGAATGCCTAAAAAAATCAAGTCACTATGAATGTGGACCGTTAGATCTAGGCACAGACAACAGTGAACACATTATACAGATATTTAAATTCCTCTAGAACCACACATATTTAAAACATGGACATCCCTAGACATACGTGCTGCACTGTCCATTGGGGGCTGTTTACCATACTCCTTGTTCTGGAGCTGGTTACCGTACTCCTTGTTCTGGAGCGGGTTACAGTACTCCTTGTTCTGGAGCTGGTTACCGTACTCCTTGTTCTCTAGCTGGTTACCGTACTCCTTGTTCTGGAGCTGGTAACAGTACTCCTTGTTCTCTAGCTGGTTACCGTACTCCTTGTTCTGGAGCTGGTTACCGTACTCCTTGTTCTCTAGCTGGTTACCGTACTCCTTGTTCTCTAGCTGGTTACCGTACTCCTTGGTATATTTTATATGAAGCCTGCTGAAGACTCATGCCTGAACTGCGAGAAAACAATAATTTCTTTTATTTCCATCGTAACTCGAGATTACTTAACCTACCTACAGCGTACCTCTTGATTATACCCATTATCTGCATCATCACTCACGATTAGCTCACTTATCTGCAACGTCACTCACGATTACCTCACTTATCTGCAACGTCACTCACGATTACCTCACTTATCTGCAACGTCACTCACGATTACCTCACTTATCTGCAACGTCACTCACGATTAGCTCACTTATCTACAACGTCACTCGAGATTACCTCACTTATCTACAACGTAACTCGAGATTACCTCACTTATCTACAACGTCACTCGAGATTACTTCACTTATCTACAACGTCACTCGAGATTACCTCACTTATCTACAACGTCACTCGAGATTACCTCACTTATCTACAACGTCACTCGACATCCTTAAAAGTCGCAATAAAGACTCCTCCGACGTAGATGACTGCACATAACAGCAACACCAAGTCAAACTGTTGTCTGGGACTTACAACAGCAACACCAAGTCAAACTGTTAACTGGGACTTGCAACAGCAACACCAAGTCAAACTGTTAACTGGGACTTACAACAGCTCTAGAGATCTACTGTCTAGTTGGCCTTCATCTATAAGACATAATTGATGCCTTTATGGTGCGGATGTATAGAATAAAAAGGCAAAAAATAAAATGATTTAAATGATGGTTGTAATTTTATCTTTAATAGTTTTATCTGAATAGTTTTTCAATGATATTCTAACAATGAACACACTTTGTTCTATGACCAGATGCAGTAGTCACGAAGTACAAAAAACCAAGGCTGTATCAGCGGTACTGGACAACCTTTTGGCGGGTTACAACAAAGAACTTCGACCTGGCATAGGAGGTAGGCCTACAGATGAATGAATGACTAAATATTTGTGAAAAATATCAGCAAATCACAGTCTGTTTGAATGTACCAAAGAGATGACATTAGCGCTGCATTAATATTCATTTAACACAACTTTAGAACAATTTAGTGGAGTGTTGTCCATTTGAACTTCATATATTCACATTATTATTTCGTTTTGTTACAAAATAAGTAACAAGAATATAAGCATAAAGAGTCATATAAACAAACATAAAGAGAAAGAGGTAGAAAGAAAAGAATCATACAGAAGAACAATACTTAGAGACAGTAAAATCATCAATATTCATACTATTCACGAACTGCACAGAATAACTTTGAACAAATATAATTAGAAAGATCTGACCTCTGCTCTATGCGCTAACATCAGCGTTAAAGGAAAAAAAATGAATATAAGCATAACTTTACCAATAACAAAATAAGTAACAATTATATAAGCATAACTTTACTAATAACAAAATAAGTAACAATTATATAAGCATAACTTTACTAATAACAAAATAAGTAACAATTATATAAGCATAACTTTACTAATAACAAAATAAGTAACAATTATATAAGCATAACTTTACTAATAACAAAATAAGTAACAATTATATAAGCATAACTTTACTAATAACAAAATAAGTAACAATTATATAAGCATAACTTTACTAATAACACAATAAGTAACATTTATATAAGCATAACTTTACTAATAACAATATAAGTAACAATTATATAAGCATAACTTTACTAATAACACCATAAGTAACAATTATTTAAGCATAATTTTACCAATAACAAAATAAGTAATAATTATATAAGCATAACTTTACTAATAACGATATAAGTAACAATTATATAAGTATAACTTTACTAATAACAAAATAAGTAACAATTATATAAGTATAACTTTACTAATAACAAAATAAGTAACAATTATTTAAGTATGTGTCATGTGACGTATTCCTTCCAGAACGTTGTCTTCCCAATGAACTCTCTGAACCTCTCTGTCTAGGGCGATGTGGCTTGCATTTTCTAGCGATGTATTCATGTTATCTTTAATGTCGTCAGTCCATCGTCTTTTTGGTCTGCCCCTTCTCCTCTATCCAGGTGCTCTTCCCTCCATTATTTATCTTTCTAAACCGTTATGTCTCTTTATATGACCAACAGGCGTAGTTTTCTTTTTGTTATTGTGTTTAGTAACCAACACTCTGGAATATTCAGTGTGTTTATAATATCTGAGTTTCTGATTTTATCCTTCCATGATATTCTAAGTATCTTCCTGTAGCATTTCAGCTCGAAGGCGTTGATCCTCTTTGCCGCTGTTTTACTTAGAGTCCATGTTTCACAGCCGTATGTTGCTACCGGAAAAATAAAAGTTCGTAACATTACCACTTTCGTTTCTATTTTGTTGTTTTTCCATATGTTTTTCAGCCGTGTTTTTTTGCAATATGTCATTGCCAATCTCTTCCTTATTTCTGCCATGCAGTCTCCTGCACCGTTGATGTTTGCTCCTAAGTATTCAAATTTATCCACACATTCTATCTCGGTATTGTCTATTCTGATTTTTGGTTGTTGTGTTGTTATATCTGTTGACATGATTTTTGTTTTCTGCGTGTTTAAATACAAATGTTGTGCTTCGCTATATTTCTTTGTGTTCTTGATTAGTTGTTCCAATCCCTTTATATCGTTTGAAAGAAGTACTGTGTCGTCTGCGTAGCGTAGTTCCGGGATTATGAATCCACCTATGTTTAAAGCGTGGTAGTCAGTGTTGTGTATGTCTTCTCTCATGTTCCTCATTATACTTTCAGCGTAGATGTTGAACAGGTATGGGGAGAGTGTGTACCCTTGTCTTACTCCACTCTGTACCTCAAACCACTCTGAGAGATTGTCCTCTAACCTCACTGCAGCCATTTGATCTTGGTAAAGTTCCTCTATTAGATGAATCAGATGTCTTGGGAAACCCATGCTGTTCATTATTTCCCATAGTTGCTGGTGTTGGACGCAGTCGAACGCTTTTGAGTAATCTATGAAACACATGTGCAGGTCAGTTGAAAATTCCCTACACTTTTCTATGATCAATCTCATGTTAAGAATGTGATCTCTTGTTCCTCTGCCCGATCTGAAACCAGCATGTGTTTCGTTTATCTCCATCTCTAATTTCTGTTTGATTCTTTGCATTATGATGTTTAACATTATTTTACTTGCTTGACTTATAAGGGCTATAGTTCGGTAGTTAGAGCAAATCTGAAGGTCGCCTTTTTTTGGGAGGGGTATATATAATGATTTTTTTAATATAAGTATAACTTTACTAATAACAAAATAAGTAACAATTATATAAGCATAACCTCACTAATAACAAAATAACATTTATGAACTCTTCAAAATGAGTTCCCAAATATTTCTGAAAAATATGCAAAATATTACAACTTCAGGAGTATAATTTCACAGAAATCTTTTAATGGTAGTCGATGTGATTTGTACCAGGCTCGCTTGGCTAATACCTGTTCGCCTCGCAACTGTAGTTACCACGTTTTCCGTAGCCGACAGATCCGCATCTCACGAACTCTAAAGTCTGTTGACTTATGTTCCATTATGTGAATTAGTTGACAGCTGAACGGACCTAGTTCAAATCTCGCCTACTACATTCATGTTCTCGGGTCATTTTGACGTATGATATCGGACTGTCAACTCAACATCTTACTATATGCATGACATATATATATCTCTCTCTCTCTCTCTCTCTTAAAATGTAGTAACTAATCATGAACCATGTCCGAAAATCGTTTTGAAGTAATGACATCATCAACATACACATATACAAGCCGAGATAATTGAAAAAGTAACGAGAACTTCAAACTTTCTTTAGAAGGGTAGACTGAATTAAGTGATCGTCTATGACTATTTAACGTGCACGCTACGTGTATTGGTTAATGATGGTGGAACCCAGAAGATATACACTGATTGATTGGATGATTGATTAATATCATTATATATATATATATATATATATATATATATATATATATATATATATATATATATATATATATATATATATATATATATATATATATATATATATATATATATTCAGATCGCAACGGCTCCCAGGTCGACCCAGCCTTAAATGGGTACCGGATTAATCCGGGAAGTAAAGACTGCGAAGGAGAGGAGATGGCTACCGCCCTCATTTGCAGAGCCTATGAAATGTGAGATCGCTAACATCTCACAACCCTACGGCATTAATAAATGATATGGGTTACTTTACTTTATTGTGTATGTATGTATGTATGTATGTATGTATGTATGTATGTATATAATGGTTGAAATAGTATAACAGACGTCATTACTTGGAAAAGATTTACGTTTATGGTTCATGATTGATATTACTACAATTTAAGAAAGAGAAAGAAGATGAAGAAGAACATTGACAGATGAGGTACGTGAGTGAATGCCAAATTCAGATTATTTCTTTTTCTTCTTCTCGTTCGCAGTTTGACATTTCTACTCAGCAAGTAAAAGATTATTTGGTTCGATGTTGTATTTTATAAACACTATCACTGCACTAGAATACAATATGAATATTGGTTTTATCTCTTATACACAGCGGACGCACAACAAACAAACAAAAGCGAACTCAAAACATCTTTTATACACAAAGATTTAAACAGCAATGCGTGAACACTGTAGCAACTACCAGGGTTCCCAATGTAATTATTTGTGTAAGTAAATTGTATTTTCATACTGTCTCTCTTCTTCTGAACGTTCTTAGACTTCTGCTGCTTAACATGTGCAGTGGAAAAGAGTAATGTTTTGTTTGGTGTCATGGATTACATCTAGACAGTGATATCTCAGCTTCGACCTGGTATTCGACCTTTACTATCTTGATAAAGACATTTTTGGTCGAAACGTAAATTCTGTATATTGTTCCACGTAAAACTGTTAATTCTTTCTTTTCTTTCTTTCTTTCTAGCCTCAAGAATTGCGAGCGATTGGTTCTTACTTCCTATTTGCAGTGGGGAGGTTTCTCAGAGCTATCTTTCATACCCATGAGACTTCAGCTTTCGACTTAATGCAATGCCTATTGAATGAAACTTCTACTCTTTCTTTCTTTCTTTATTTTCGCTTTATATCCCTTTATGCCTTGCAGCGTTAGGTGTAGAATAATTCTCTGGAGATGCCTTATTGCTGTTCTTCATGTATGTTTGTTTTCGTTGACTTTTATTTCTGTAATCCATCGTTTGCATAGTCTGCCCCTGGCTTTGTATCATGTCTGTATAGTAATGCTTTTTGAGGGGCACTATCTGATTGTAGTCTGGAAGCATGTGAAAACCACTTAATCTGGTGTAATCCAGGATTGGCATTGTGTTTGTTAGACTTCTGATGTTTTCGTTTCTGATTCGGTCTCTTATTGTTACTCCGATAATTTTAAGTAGACAAGTCATTTCTGTTGTAACAAGTTTTCTCTTGTATTCTGTTGTAACAAGTGTTCTCTTGTATTCTATTGTAATAAGTTTTCTCTTGTCTTCTATTGTTAGTGTCCACGTTTGACATTGATAGTATAGTGATAATATTATGATCGTTTTATATATTGTAGCTTTGGTGTTCATGCTCACATATTTGTTTCTGAAAACAAGAGACCTGCCCCAAGAACCGGCATGCTATGTTGCATCTATGTTGGATTTCTTTGTTGTTGTTCCATTCGATGATATGGTGCTTCCAAGATAGATGAATTCTTTCACTTGTTTAAATTGTTAGTCATCGATTAGAATAGTGGTATTTCTTTCTGTTTTTGCGATTGACATTACCTCGGTTTTTTTCAGCGTTTATCTTCATGTTAAAGTCCTCATATGTGTGGAGTCTTATTTATATGTTGTTGTAATTGTTCTTTTGTTGTCGATATTATTGCTTGATCGTCTGCAAAAAGAAGTTGGCCCAAGAAGTTGTCTTCTTCATTAGCGTTGACAATTTTACATAAGCATTCGATATATGTTATGAATAGCATAGGAAATAGATCACATCCTTGTCGCACGCCAAAGTGCATGCGGAATTATCTGAAAGCTCTACACTCGTTCTACACATTGACTTGCTGTGTAACTACTTCTACACATGTTGATTACGTGTTGTGGGACCCAATATTTTGATAGTATTTTCTATAGTTGTTGTCTGTCTACTCTATCGAAGGTTTTTTCTTGGTCGACAAGTGTGATATACAATTCTTGGTTGTGTTCAGTTGTTTTTTCTGAATGTAAAAATGTCTTCTGTACAGCTCTTATTCTTACGGAATCCTATTTGAGTGTTATTAAGCTGTGGTTCGATGAGTGCTCGTAATCTTCTTTCTATAATTATTTTGAAAATGTTTCCAGTGTGGTTTAGAAGTGAAATACCTTTGTATTTTGTAGAATCTCTTTTGCTGTCTTTTTTCTTCCAGAAATGTATTTTTTCCAGTGTTTTTTTCAATTACAAAACAGCGTTTTTTCCAGTCTTCTGATGTTTCTTGTGTATTTCATATTATGTTAAACAGCCTATGTAACTATTTTATCCCTATATATGCTGTTACTTTGGTTAACTCGACTTGTATTTTATCGGGTCCTGTTATTTTCTTTCATGGAGATGTTTGTAAGGCATTTTCTATTTTCGCTAGCAATATATTTGGTTCTCACTCTTCCGTTATATTATTTACTATGTTGTCATCCTCTCCGTCTTTTAGATTTAGCAATACTTTAAAATACTGTTTCCACCTTTCCATGATTTGTTTCTAGTCATTTATTGTCTTTCCATTTTCATCATTTATTATTTCGGTTGGTTCACATTTATCTTCCCTGTTTCTCAGATTCTTAATTTTCGTGCAGAATTTCTTTGATGCTTGTTTGTAATCTGTACTTAATGATTCAACATATTCTTGCCAAGCTTTCGTTTTGGTATCTTTAATGAGCTGACGTTTGACTTTTTGACGATGGGACAATGGATGGTTGGTTGGTTGGTTGGTTGCTGATCCAGCGGTCCATGGGTTCATGCCCTTTGACCCAATGCCATTGTGTGATATATGCATGTGTTTGTGAGCTGTTGTTTTGTTCCATATAATGTGTTCCATTTATCTGGCCCGGATGGGGGGGGGGATAGAAACATTTTCTGACGTTTTGAACTCATTAAGAGAAATAGCACGCAAGAGTGAGACTAGTGTCGATGATGATTCCTTTTCAATGGCTAGGATTAAAGATCAGGGATTGAGATGTGTTGCTATACATGAACATTTTAGAGGAAGCAGAAGAATGATGGTCAACCAGCAGAGGACCGTTACTGTCAGTCGAAGTGTAATGGCGTATACACTCAGGGAGAGATCTTAGCAACTATAGACTTGTCCAGGTTACAGTGATAAACAGTGATGATGTAAAGAAATAAACAGTGTAAACGTGTCCAGTTTACAGTGATGATGATTCGATGACTAACTAATATTTAATGATTTTCTTTGTAATTGATTTAGCTGACTGTACTCGATGTAATCTTGCGTTTTGCTTGCCGCCCATATCTTGAATGTCTGTTTATCTCTTACGACACCTTTTACTACCTCGTTCCACCATGGTGTTACTTTGGGTTTTCTACCTTTGTGTTTCATGTATACACAAGTTTATCCCACTATTTTCATTATGGTTTTCTTGAATATTTCCCATTATTCTTCAATTGACTTGGTAGTTATTGGTAGCTTTTCAAATTCTTCTAAAAATCTTTATTTATATTGTTCTCGCATATTAGTATTTTTTTAGTTTATCTTTCATGTTGGTTCTAGCTAGTTTATTGTGTCTCTTATTGTTCTTTCTTTTTATTTTAACTGATGCTATCGCTGCTTTGTGGTCGATGTCGATACACATATTAGGTATTGCTCTTCCATCTCTTATTTCATCTATTATTATTCTTATTATTCATCTGTTATTATTCACCTCTTATTTCTTTTTGCTAATATGACGTCTATTTGACTTTTGCAATTATTAAGGTCGCTCCATTTATTCCACGTGTATATCTTGGATTCTTATATATATATATATATATATATATATATATATATATATATATATATATATATATATATATATATATATATGTGTGTATATCTTGGATATCGTGTTTGAAGCAGGTGTTTATTTTTAATAAATTGTATTCATTGCATGTTTTAACAGTTATATCAATTGTCGTTTTTCCTGTTCGTTCTATCATTAAATGGCCCTAGACATTCTTCTATTCCGTATCTGTCTTTTCCTAAGTGGACATTGAAGTTTCCCGTGACATAATCATTTTCTTCTCTGTTTACGGTGTTAAATGTGTCATTTACGTTGTAAACAAATTCTTCAAACTCAACTTTATTGTTTCGAGTATCATATTTATGTATTCAAGTACACTTGAATATAAGTTGTACCTCAAGTACACTTGAATATAAGTTGTACCTCAAGTACACTTGAATATAAGTTGTACCTCAAGTACACTTGAATATAAGTTGTACCTCAAGTACACTTGAATATAAGTTGTACCTCAAGTACACTTGAATATAAGTTGTACCTCAAGTACACTTGAATATAAGTTGTACCTCAAGTACACTTGAATATAAGTTGTACCTCAAGTACACTTGAATATAAGTTGTACTTCAAGTACATAAGTTGTACCTCAAGTACACTTGAATATAAGTTGTACCTCAAGGACACTTGAATATAAGTTGTACTTCAAGTACATAAGTTGTACCTCAAGTACACTTGAATATAAGTTGTACCTCAAGGACACTTGAATATAAGTTGTACTTCAAGTACATAAGTTGTACCTCAAGTACACTTGAATATAAGTTGTACCTCAAGGACACTTGAATATAAGTTGTACCTCAAGTACACTTGAATATAAGTTGTACCTCCACCGTTCACTGTCACAATAACTGTTATCCTTTCTGATACGTACTTGATTTGCACTATTCCTTTCGAAGTCACTTGTTTAATTATAAATTCGACCTCATGTTTAGTGCTTGTATTAGTATCAACTCCATCATAGAATAGTATGTAGTTTAGTTTTCAGTTGTTTAACATCCAGTACCTTAAATTTTGGTGTCTGACAGGCCTAAAATTGAAATATGTCGTCTCTTCATTTTCTCTATAAGATCTTCTGTTTTGTTTCGTAATCCACACATATTTATTGTCCCAAATTTGGTAGTTTGTTTACGTTTTATTTTAAATCTCGTCTTCTGAGAGCTCTCCATGTTTCCTACGAGCGTTTTAGTTCTACCCTGTCAGTTTGTTAGAACTGTCACAATGTTTCAACGTCTCCAAATGGTTAAACCGTGTTCTAATCTATCACATTCAGAAAAGAAATGATATATTCCATTTAGAAAATTCTGAAACACCGAACTTTACTTGCATTTGGGCAAGCAGGTTAGCAACCGTCATTCCGTGCCTAACACCGGTGTGTTACACCGCCTTCTCTGAGCGAGTATAACTGTTTCTTAACCATTTGATATATTTTCTATATTTACTTACTCGTTTGTGCACAATTTTACAGCAGTCTTTCATTTACACAAAATAAATTCACGTAGGAAGCATGAGGATAAATGAAAATAATTCTTACGACTGACGGGAATTGAACCGTGGTCCGTTCTAGCGGCACCGACGTATATGAAGAATTTACTATTTAAAGCATCATTGTCCTGTCTCTATGTTATTTATGTTTATAAGTAGGCTTATATATGCTTATAGTACAAATACGGATGTTCTACGTTTGTGTTCCTGAAGATACTTCAATACTTGTACGGGATGCTCGCTGTTGTTTTAATAGTCATTGTCTCGATTGGTCCGTTCTCAGTCCGTTCTCTGTTCTCAGAAACGTTGAATTTGTTTTGTGTATTATAATTTTATGTTTTCTTGTTTGCATATCATAGCCCCCTAGTTTTAGTGATAGTCCGTCGTGTCTAATGGGACATTCTAAACACTTGTGTTTTACGTAAGTACAATTGTTACGTTTCACGCAGTATTACCTTATAGTGAGCTATCTTCGGTAGCAGGTAGTGTAGAAAACAGTTCATGCTCAAGAAACAGCTTTCAGCTATCTTCGGTAGCAGGTAGTGTATAAAACAGTTCATGCTCAAGAAACAGCTTTCAGCTATCTTCGGTAGCAGGTAGTGTAGAAAACAGGTCATGCTCAAGAAACAGCTTTCAGCTATCTTCGGTAGCAGGTAGTGTATAAAACAGTTCATGCTCAAGAAACAGCTTTCAGCTATCTTCGGTAGCGGATAGTCTGGAAAAGAACAGTCAATGCCTATATTTCCTCGCTACGAAGAATAATTTGTATCTGTTGTTGTTCGTCCATTACATGACGATGTTGACCAATTATCGGACATTTATTGCATCCACTTTATTAAATTCAGAGTTATGTTCTTGACTATGAGTTCGTTGTTGTATATTAAGCCATTTTCGTGCTGCAAATGTGGTTGGACAATCCGGAAATGTGATGACCACTGTAGGTGGTTAATCTGCTACATGTCTCCTCTTTTCAAAAGATGCTGCCTCTTTTTTTTCACTGTAGAGCACCATGTGCTCTATTTCATGCAGCGTCTTCACATGTATCTTGATTTTTTCATGCAGCGTCTTCCCATGTATATTAGTTTTTTTTTCAAACCCTTTCAGTGTTCTCTTTAGCGAGTTCTTGTATTGCTTCTTTTGGCCACCCTGAGAAGGAATTTCCTTCTGCGATTCACTATAGATAAACACCTTTGGTGGGTAATGATCTGGCATACGTACCACATGACCTTCCCAACGTCTATGTGTCTGAATCAGAAGTGAAAATGCAAGAGATACCAGATCTACCAAGGACAGTGATATATGGAATCATATCTTGTCATCTGATGTTCATAACTTTTTCTGAGACAAGTTATGTGAAAGTGATTGAGCTTTCTCACATGTGGCATGTTTGTGATAATGTACTACCTAAGTATGTGAATGTATTCACAGCTTTCAGTGTCCAGTCATTTACCTTTATGCAGGGATCGTGATATGCCAGGTGCTAGTTGTAAAATGATTTCTGCTTTCTTCTTATCAATAGTAAGTGCAAAGTTGATACAAACTTTGGAGAATCTGTTTATGAAGATTTGTTGGTCAACATCCGAGTTGGCATTTAGGCAAAATCATCAGCAAATAGGAGATCACTGATTACGTGTGCATGTGATTTGACTTTGATATGTGTCTGTTCAAATTGGAATCATAAAGAAGTTCACTGTTTCACGTAGATTCAGACATTATGCAAGTCTATATTAAGTTTATTATTTCAAGTAGATTTGTAATGTGTGAAAGTCTATATTAAGTTTATTTTTTCAAGTAGATTTGTAATGTGTGCAAGTCTATATTAAGTTTATTATTTCATGTAGATTTGTAATGTGTGCAAGTCTATATTTAATTTTCTACATTGTCCTATTAAAAGTTTGGTTCATTTGCTGAGACATACATAGTGCGTCACGAACGGCCAAAGTGCCTGGTTCAACAATTGTGCAACTGCGCCGTTTCAGAGAACAGTGGCAACTTACTATATGTATTTATACAACCTACAAAATCAGTACAGTAAAAAAAAAATGCTGAGTTGATTGTTACTTTCAGAATAGCATATACTACAAACGTCACGTTATAAACTGTAATGTTGTGACCAGAATTGCTTTTGACTTCTCTTCAGCAAATATTTGCCATCATATTTAGTTTTAAAGAAAATCTGGCGAGTAGTAAATGTGGTCAAGTAACCCCAAATTCCTAGTTCCTATTACTGCGATGTCTCTATGACTCACGGCTCTACGACACTATAGCCTGTTATATTATCTTTACCTTTCTGAAGAGCATTAAAAAAAGGAATCGACATATTGTAATCCAGAGCTTTTTCCGGCGTTTGTTTTACATATCATTTGGTTTTAAATTGTATCAGAAAGATCCAGATAACATATACAGATTAAATTCTCCTTATCTTCAATCCATCAAAATCTGTACAGATCTGCATGCTTAAAAGGGATTAGTATACTTTCTACATTTACATCCTGTGCACAGCTAAATACGCCATTTATATTTTTTTGCACCCTAAAAGACCTGGCTAGAATATATGGATTGGATATAGAATTTATTTTATATCATACAAAATGAATTTTTTTAAAAATTTATTTGAGATACGTGTTGTGAAGCTTGCTATGGGATCGATTGTCACCGATGCAAGTCCTGGGGCTGGCGCCTGATAGGAAGAAAGACAGACTTGATTGGCATGATGTCAATATGTTTTAAATGAAAATAGCCTATTTTGGCAGCAAATAATAACACAAACAAGATATATCTTGACATGTCCAAGTTAAGAAAGTTCTGTTGAATAATATGTTTGTGAGAGAGAAAAATATAGTTATATATAAAGAAAGAAGGAATGCTTGATTGAGATAGTTGCCAGGCTGGTTGTTGATTATTATTGGTTATGAGACAGAGTTATGCTTTCTGTCAATTTAAATTAAAACTTATTGCTGCATTCTTCCCATTAGGGAATTGTAGGGAGGTTTCGTTTCGTTAGGTCCATTTCGGGATGCAGATGATGTTAGTGAGACTGAGCGCGTACACGTGCAGAGGGTGTTGGAGGTGGGGGTGTCTAGAGGTGAGGGGAGGAGGGGTAAATTTTTTGGAAGTCCCGAGTGTCACACAATCAACACCTGACCGGGACTCTGGGTCTACATACATTGGGATGGCTGCTGGAGCTGAGGGTTGAACACTTATGGGAATGCCCTGCGTTCTGTGAAGCCAGTTTCTAATCAAGAAGAGGAAGGTTTCGAATGGTTGTGTGATAAATGTCGCATGCCCTTGCTGTCACCACGTCATGTTCAGTGTTAGTGGGTTTTTTTTTAATTTACAGTCCGACCAAAAAACCCAGTCTTTACCGGGTTAAGATCTCTGGATCTAACGGATGTGAGACCAAAACCCTACCCTCTCTGCCATGCGCCACATACGATGTCATTGCACTCCGGGAAAACCCGTATGGGCTCAGTTTCCTCCAGCACACGGCGAAGTGTATGCATGCTAATGGTTCCCGTGGCACACATTCATCATTAATCTCTTAAGATGTCCGGCATACTCGTACAATACTTTCAATATAGAATTCTTGCAATGACATGCTAGATGAATCATCTCTCGCAGCCCCACATTCACAGAAGCTGGATAAATTACTTCACAATATCCTTTCTATTTATTCTCAATTCACTGACTATTTGACACAAACCTTTCTGCTCTTTCAATTTCCTCAACACCAACCAGGTCTGTAGAGTAAAGGTTGGTCCCATGACAGCAACTTGCCGTCGTTCATGTACTAAGCCGCAGCAACTATTAGGTGGGGTGGTAAGTTCCTTTCATTGCTGTTTTTTAACCTCCTATAACATCAGGTACCCATTTATAGCTGTGGACAGGGGGAGTGGTTGTTAGTTTGTTCCTTTCGTGCCGCAAGCGACACATAGGGCAGATGTTTTGGTTCTCCATATGATGCGGTCCGCTGCCTGCAGCTTTAGTTCCTGGGTGGTCTTAGAGCTTATTAATTCCCCTTTTTTAAGAATGGTGTTTTTAAGGGTTGTTTTATATCTTCCTCTTTTTTCTTTTACCCTCAGGTGACCACATAAGGGCTTGCTGGTTTATTCTGTTTACATCTAGTCGTAAAACGTGACCAAGGTATTTTCATCTTCGTTTTCTTATGATGTTTGAAACATACTCTTGATGTGTTTTGTCTCTTAGATCACTATTTTGACGAAGTCGCTCCATTTTATGTTCATCAGTTTGCGTAGACATTTGTTTTCGAAGCTGTTTAGTTTGTTGTCTGTTGCTTGAGTTGATTTCCAGCTTTCACTACCATAAGTTAACACTGAGACAATACATGAGTTAAATAGCTTTAGTTTGGTGTTTGTCCCTAGATCTTTTGATTTCCAGATATTAGTTAATTTAGCAAATGTGCTAGCTGACACTGCTAAACGTGTGTTTATTTCTTTCATTGAGTCTCCGTCAACAAACATTCGGCTGCCCAAGTAATTAAAGCTGGAGACTTTTTCCAGTATTTGGTTATTTACTAAGATGTTATTTGTTGAGCTGATAAGTTCCATGATATTTGATTTGGACGTGTTGATCTGAAGGCCAATTTGCTCTGCGAGTGTGCATAGTTTGTTGGTTATATCTTGTGTTTGTTGGTTAGTAGAGTTTAATAATACGATGTTATCTGCAAAAACAAAGTCAGTTAAAGTGTTGTATTTAGTCATTGGATGCCCGCTTTTTCATCATGAATGGTTTTACGCATTATACCAGTCGATGGCTATTCCAAATAGCATTGGTGATAATATGCAGCCCTGTTTCACACCTATGTTGACATTGAACCATTCTGAATTTCCTGTATCTGTTCTTACGCAACAGGTTGCTTCATGGTAAAGGGCTTTTATGATGTTTATATATTTTAACTGGAATCCATAGATTTTAAGGATCTCCCATAGTGCCGGACGATGTATACTGTTGAATGCCTTTTGAAAGTCTATAAAGTGAATTATCAAGGGACTTTGAAACTCAATTGAATTTTCTATAATAATTCTAGGAGTGAAAATGTGATCTACACACGAACGGTTAGGTCTAAAGCCGGCTTGTTCTTCTCTAAGTCTTTGATCAACAGCAATTTTCATTCTTTCCATTAAGATGCTACAAAACAGTTTTTCTGGGGTTGATAGTAAAGTAATTCCACGCCAGTTGTTGCAATCTGACATGTCGCCTTTTTTTGGTAGTTTGAAGATTACACCATCTTTCCAGTCTATTGGTAAGGATTCTGTTTGCCATACAGCATTCATTATAGCAAGTAGGTGGCCCAAGGAGTTGTCGTCTGCTGCTTTTAGCATTTCACCGGAGATTTCATCATTTCCACAGGCTTTGTTGTTTTTTTAGTTTCTTGATGGCTTGTTTCATTTCATTTAATGAGATGTTGTCGCAGGATGCATTTAATGAATGCATGATTTCTTCTATTTCAAAATTTGATGCTATTGTTGGGGGTGGACTATTTAGTAGTTATTTAAAATGTTCTGCCCATCTATCAGTTTGTGCTTGTTGAGAGAGTATAATTGCATGATTTTTGTTTTTCACCGGAACGTTTGTAGTTGGAGGATGGTTCGTGAGTTGTTTAACAATATGGAACAATGTTTTACTGTTTCCAGTGTTAGCTGCTATTTCTGCTTCTGATGATAACTTTTATATGAGATCACGTTTGTCCTTGCGTGCGCTTGTTTTTACTTTTTAATCTAACTCAGCGTATGCTTGTTCTGATACTTCGTTTCTAGATGTTAGCATCGTGAGTTTGGATAATTTTCTCTCTTGAATTTTGTGCCATGTTTTGTCGCTTAGCCATCTCTTTTTATCTTTTCTTGAGTACCCCACTGTTTGAACTGCTATCACTGCACCAGATAATATATATATATTTCATGACTCCACGAATAATGAGGTGAGTACAATTCAGGTAACCACGAGGTGTTAATCATCAGATGGACACAGTCGATAGGTTGATAAAGTCTAATCAGCGAATATCTTTTATAAAAGTAACTACCAAAAAAGTTGCCTTTCATTTTTTATTAAACAGTACATATGTAATAACAGACATTCGCTATATACAGTGCAAGCAACAAAGAATAAATATAATTGGGGATTCAGAAAATTGTTGTTATATTGAGAAATGTGTTATAAAAGAATGCGTTATATGTATATTCTACTGTAATTAGAAGAAAAACAAGAAGAAAACCCAGTAACCCCAGTAGGATTGCCAAATTAAAGGCTTCGGCATAAAGAGCCCATCAGACAACTTTCATCTCAATCATTCGGATAAATGTCGAAAAAATAATGCATTGACAATTATTTGATGTTGTCATTCCATAATTTTTGTTTTATTATCTTCCCCCACCCCACTTGTTTCTCACAAAATAATTTTAGAAAGTGGGTCATGTCTCACCAAATGTTCAAACCAAACAAAGTTATAACGTTTCACTGCGACAAAATGTGTTCATGGTAACTTGCAATATTTCTATTTACTCCTGGTTGGTTGGTTGGTTGCTGATCCAGCGGTCCATGGGCTCATGCCCTTTGACCTAATGCCATTAGATGGCATTATATTGCTGGGAAGTCTGTGGATTTTCGGCCCACCCCGGGACAGACCCAGAGAATAATTATCACACCTCCAGGAAGGTAGGTTTCAACCTATGCACTGCTCCGAGCCACTGTAGCCAAGATAGGGTTCACTGTGCTCATTCCCGCCACCAATTGACTACTGGTTATGCCGAACTTCTCTATTGCTCCAGGCATGCAACCAAATGTTCAAGTCAAAAGGATTGTCACGTCCTGAGTCACTGTGCCTCTATAATGGGCCTCAGCCATAGGAAAAACAGTGATGTCAGTTTCCTCCTCCTCAGTGCTGCACAGTACATCACTGGCTCCCTGCCAACCACATAGGGTGCATACATATATATTCAGGCAAACATGAACAACATTTCAACAACAAAACAAAATCATAAATGTATAGATGGCATGCCATGAAGCTTCTATAAGAAGATAACCTCAATATAACGGCATGTCATCTCTGTTGCATGGATGGTATGTCTAGTGGGCCATTGGTGAGACCCACAGACGCAACCACATGCGTACTATTTACTCCTCAACAATGAATTTATTTGTCCTATGTTAAACATAACTAATTTGTAATTGAATATAAGAACTACTTAGTCAAAGTCCTTCATCCTCTTCGTTCTGTGCCTGCATTTAGTATCTAGCTCTCACATTCATATAAACGAATTGTTAGCATTCACGTTGTGTATAGACTGATCTATATCTATAAAATTCGTAACCCACCAGGGTCGTAGTGGTACCACATTGGATGCTTCAGCACACATTGTCCTCCAGCGATTTCTATCCTCAACGATGCGGATGAGTGAGGGAAAATCTTGTACTGTCCATTCCTCGATGTTGTCTGTCCATATCTTTATTTGTCCTCCTCTGCTTCTCCTCCCTTCCACGGTTCCCTTCAGTATTGTTTTTGACAAGGAATCGTGCCTGCATACATGTCCAAACAATGCTAGTTTTTGTCGTTTCATAATTTAAAACAATGGTTCTTGTTCTCCTGCATACATCTTTATTTTATTTCGTACGTACAAATTTGTCTGATACTCTCTCTCTCGCTCTCTGTCTCTCTCTCTCTACAGGAAATTCATAGAATTCTTCCGTAACAGTTGTACTAGAAAGCTTGCAGTCGTCTCTCCATGTCCGCAGTGAGTGTTCAACTGATCTTTACTGTAACACTGGATCTTACTTTTCAGAATCGCATGAAACCTTACCATGGCAGCGATCGCCATCTTGAGTCTTATCTTGATCATATTTCCGTTATTACATATTTGGCTTCAAATATAATTGATATATTGATATATTTGAAGCTGGTAAATTGTTTGTGTAACTGATTGCTCGTGTGATCTTGCTTGATATTACATATCACCAACATCATGTTTTTAATACATCGTTTTTTAAACACTCATTTTCATAACTCGTGTTCGACTAACGTACTCCAATTTTGAGGCGAGTGCCCGGGGTTGAAAAGTCGGAACCAGCCAAGAGATTGATATCATCGGCATATCATGTATGTATGTTCGTCCATCACAAGTGATGATGACCATTTTTTACATCCACTTTTGAAAATTCAGTTAGAATTCTGACCATGCTTAATAGTTCGTAGATGGCTAATGAGCCCTATTCGAGCTGTAAATGTCCTTGGACAGTTCGGACATGGAATTACCACTGTATGCGAATTTTTGTCTATCCGTGACTTACTAGCTACTCTCCGCTGTTGGGCTGCAGCATTTCTCCTCTTTTCACAAGATGGTGCGCTCTTTTTGACTGTAGAGCGCCATGTATATCTCAATGTAGATATCCATGTAGATCTCAATGTAGATATCCATGTAGATCTCAATGTAGATATCCATGTAGATCTCAATGTAGATAACATAGCATACCGTAAATAACAGTGTTCTAACACCAATATTGATTGATGTTTGGTGATTATATAGTGTCTCCTGCATTATATACTTCAAATAAATCTTGAAAACAAACTGGTAAAAGTATGCCATCCACGCTGTTGTTTAAAAAAAATAATATCTGGTTTTCTCTTATTTCTTACTTTTCGCATAGTAATTCTTAGAAAGGTGTTTTTGTCAATTGGCTTTATAAGACTGATTATTCGGGGTTTCTCACATTCATAATGATTCTGAAATTAATATGAAAAAGATATGGCCCTCGAAGGTATATTCGTCATAGAACATAGCGATACCAATACCTCTACCGGTGCGAACAACACCCATACTATATATTCTGGCGACATGGCTTGTAGAAATTGATTCATACAAAAATTAAATTAATTTCTATTATGGCTTCCGTTGGGAATTGCTTTTTGCCGATCCAACCTTAGCGACCGTGGGCTCATGCCTATTTTCGCTCATGGTGGAGAAACATCTTTTCAATTTCTTATCACTTTCCATCACTCAGCCTTGTTTACCGAGAACTTATCTTTAGTTATGATATCCTAGATTTTAGTCAAATCTGATGAGTGACTGGAAGAGTAACTACTGGGGAGCACAGTAATATATTTTGTCTGATTTCCCTAGAGATATTTGCAGCGGTAAGTGAGCGATCACTCAATGTTTGCTGTTACTTTTCAGTTCCTCCTCTATTTTTCCCCATCAAAACTACTAGTAATTTTGTGTCTAGATATATCATTGAAATGTTTATACTTTTACTCGTGCTCAAGGGGGAGAAGGGGGGAGAGGGAGTTAGAAAAAGATGGGATATCACGAAGAAGTCATGTGACTCAATGACGTTTTCTCTTAATGAGCTCATCACTATACAGAGTGTGTAAGATCGTGTAACGGAACCAGGGGATGAGACTCTAGAAGACGGATAATTTCCTAGCGGCCCCGAGGGGCTGAGAGAGAATATATAATATTGCTTTTAGATCCAAGAAAGTGTTTATGTTCTGCCTCCTAAATATATTTTTGTATTCTGACTATCAGATGTAGAAACGAGAATCTACGTAAAAGTTATTTGTAGAAACGAGAATCTACGTAAAAGTTATTTGTAGAAACGAGAATCTACGTTTGTAACGACTTATCTGTGGAAACGAGCATCTACTTTTGTAACGTGTTATCTGTGAATATTCATCTGTGTATCAATCTGCGGACTGGACTTCTATTTCAAGGAGCAAAGAATAGGGATAATGTATTCTTTCCAGTCTTGTCGGAGAGGACAACTTAAGAAAGTTGGGGGATAGGCTGACATCCTGTCACAGGAGACAACTTAAAAGAGTCGGGGGATAGGCTGACATCCATTAACAGGAGATAACTTCAGAAAGTCAAGAGATACGTTGACATTCATTAACAATAAACAACTTACGAAAGTTGGGGGATCTCGGTCCAGTAAATCCAATGATGATTTCAGGGGTCTCGGTCCAGTAAATCCAATGATGATTTCTGGGATCTCGGTGCAGTAAATCCAATGATGATTTCTGGGATCTCGGTGCAGTAAATCCAATGATGATTTCTGGGATCTCGGTGCAGTAAATCCAATGATGATTTCTGGGATCTCGGTGCAGTAAATCCAATGATGATTTCTGGGATCTCGGTCCAGTAAATCCAATGATGATTTCAGGGAACTCGGTGCAAACACTCTACAGACTTCTAGCTTCTGTGCAGGCAAGAAATAGTACAAACGAATTTTATATCAGACATGAGTTCGTCGTCAAATATTCAGTCGAGCGAAATCATCTGTATTATCCTTCAAAATGCAATATGTTTGCATCGCTGCGCGACCTTAGCTATTAGAGAAGCGTTGCGTACAGGCGGAATATTTTTTTTTATAGAAGGAAAAAGGAGAAATAAGATGCAAATAAAATCAATTAAGAAAATGTATGTGGATTGAAGAATGAGACAAACAGATTGATTTTTTTTTAATGTGAATTAATAATCGTTCTCCGGCACGTCCAGAAAAATTTGATTTGTCACTCGTTGCCTGATTGGATATTTTTAAATGTCCTTTTGACACATCTTTCGTAAGAAATCTGGTGATATGTAACGATATTACGTGATATTTTGTCTGTTGATAAAGAGAGAACACTTTTATGAACATTTACATGAAACACATCACAAGATGGTATCTGCCGCAAAGATGTACACAGCATATCCCGAGATTGCATCGGCTGCAAAATTGCATGCAACACATCGCAAGATTATATCCGCTGCACAACTACATGCTACACATCCCAAGATGACATCGGATGCACAATTGCATGCAACATATCATAAGAGGACATCGGCTGTTGCTGTTTATGTGACATTATTGTTGTTGTTTATGTGATATTCTTGTTGCTGTTAATGTGTTATTATTGTTGTTGTTTCTGTGGTATTATTGTTGTTTATGCGACATTCTTGTTGTTTATAGGGTATTCGTGTTGTTGTTTATGTGGTATACTTGTTGTTATTTATGTGGCATTGTTTTTGTTGATTATGTGATATTCTTGTTGTTGTTCATGTGGTATTGTTGTTATTGTTCATGTGATATTGTTGTTATCGGTCATGTGATATTGTTGTTATTGTTCGGTTGGATTGTTGTTATTGTTCGTGTGGTATTGTTGTTATTGTTCATGTTATATTGTTGTTATTGTTCGTGTGGTATTGTTGTTATTGTTCGTGTGGTATTGTTGTTATTGTTCGTGTGGTATTGTTGTTATTGTTCGTTTGGTATTGTTGTTATCGTTCATGTGATTGTGTTGTTATTGTTTGTTATTGTTTTTGTTATACTGTTGTCATTGTTCATGTGATTGTGTTGTTATTGTTTGTTATTGTTTTTGTTATATTGTTGTTATTGTTCATGTGATATTGTTGTTATTGTTCATGTGGATTCTCGTTACTGAGACTTTCAACAGTATTAGCAAGTGACTTAGCAATTCAATGTGTGTCTAGGGTGTCATGAGTACGGCAGTAGTTTCCACATGCGTACAACACGACAGATGCTGTTTCTTGCTCCATTTTTGGAACTGGTAAAACACGTGAGAATTAGTGAAAGGAACCGATAGAGAAAGAGAGAGAGAGAGAGAGAGAGAGAGAGAGAAAGAATAAAAGAGAAAGTAAAAGTATGAAAAGATAATGAGTCAAATGCAGATCAATATTATAAGTAAAAAATAAAAGAATAAACAACTCAAAGATAATGTGATCGATGGAGTGAGAGAAAGAATAAAATGAAGACAAATAGAGTCAAAATGAAGTCAACTTCCGGCTTCTATTTTCTGTATAATCTGCATCAGGAAAAACAAACAGTCCTCTTGTCACGAAATCTTTCAACTATTTCCGCCTGGCTACATGTCATTATAACATCAGAGAATGGCTAATGGCATGTGACGTTTATCGTTTTCTTCAAGATGTTAGCAACAGAGAATCGGACAAGAACGATTTTCTTCCAAATGGACTTTTGACATTTCTCAATTTAATTACTTTTCTTAGGAAACAGTGTGTCTTTAGTTTAATTTTACTAGCATTTTTACAAATTTGGCGCATGGCGTTTTTAGTTTCATATTCGTGCTATTCTTACAAACTTGGTACATAGCGTTTTTAGTTTCACTTTACTAGCATTCTTACAAACTTGGTACATAGCGTTTTTAGTTTCACTTTACTAGCATTTTTACAAACTTGGCGCAGGGCGTTTTTAGTTTCATATTCCTGCTATTCTTACAAACTTGGCGCAGGGCGTTTTTAGTTTCATATTCCTGCTATTCTTACAAACTTGGTACATAGCGTTTTTAGTTTCACTTTACTAGCATTCTTACAAACTTGGAGCATAGCGTCTTTTAGTTTGTTAAAAGTGTTAATCTCTTGGTGATCAGTACCTGTTGTCGGTGAGTAAATATGAACGACAGAGATATTTTTCTTTTTATCCTTAATTCTGATTGTAACAATTCCTGACAGAAATTAAAATTCCCTTTGACAGGTAAAATTCAACGTTTAGCTGACCTATTTTCTTGCTTCCTGAAAACAAACATTTCTACTGAAGCTAGTGAAAAATCTCCCTTGTCTGTCCATTTGTGCTCTGACATACCCAATATATCTTTGTTTAGTCTTGTCATTTCTTTAGTTACAATATATTATTGTCCATGATTTACGCTTCTTATGTTCCATGTTCATATTTTAATACATCTAATGACATGCTAATTTTGCCTAATCTGTTCTTGATTTCCCATACAGGGATTGATCGGATTATTGTTTACGCTTAACACATGCGCTGCTGCCACTGAAACCTCTTCTATCTCTCTAAAAACAGAACTTACTATTATTATTAGTAACACCACTGTTCAATGTATCCATTCTGAATTCCTAGTCGCTTTACTTCTGTAGGTTGCCGATTCTTTCGGGAGGAAAATTCCAAAAAAAATCATTAGTTTTCTGGCAGTCCATGGCATTCTCAGCATTCTTCTATAGTACCACATCTCTACTGTCTATAATTTCCAAATATCTTGTTTGTTTATTGTCCAAGATCCTGTTCCACATAGGGTCATATAATCCAGAAGCTATGCTGAAGTCGGTTGTGTCAGGCTGATAGTTGCAGATATCGCAGACACATTTTAAATCATGACACGATCCATTCCGTTCTCTGGGCAACATCCTGCAAATATGCAGGAGTTTGAGAACGAACTCAGAATAAGAAGAAATAAAACATTGATCAGTCAGTTGTCCATGTTTTGTGGTCATTTTTTTCAGGAGAAAGAGTTGTCATCCTCACAGACATACTTATCAAGAGCATGGGACCTATCCAGGAAACAGACATGGTAAGTCATTAGTAGGCAATAGAAACAGACATGGTAAGTCATTAGTAGGCAATAGAAACAGACATGGTAAGTCATTAGTAGGCAATATAAACAGACATGGTAAGTCATTAGTAGACAATAGAAACAGACTTGCAAAGTTATAAGTAGACAATAGAAACAGACATGCAAAATTATAAGTAGACAATAGAAACAGACATGCAAAGTTATAAGTAGACAATAGAAACAGACTTGCAAAGTTATAAGTAGACAATAGAAACAGACATGCAAAGTATTTAGTAGACAATAGAAACAGACTTGCAAAGTTATAAGTAGACAATAGAAACAGACTTGCAAAGTTATAAGTAGACAATAGAAACAGACATGCAAAGTATTTAGTAGACAATAGAAACAGACTTGCAAAGTTATAAGTAGACAATAGAAACAGACTTGCAAAGTTATAAGTAGACAATAGAAACAGACATGCAAAGTATTTAGTAGACAATAGAAACAGACTTGCAAAGTTATAAGTAGACAATAGAAACAGACTTGCAAAGTTATAAGTAGACAATAGAAACAGACATGCAAAGTATTTAGTAGACAATAGAAACAGACATGCAAAATTATAAGTAGACAATAGAAACAGACATGAAAAGTTATAAGTAGACAATAGAAACAGGCATGGTTAGTCATTAGTAGACAATAGAAACAGACATGCAAAGTATTTAGTAGACAATAGAAACAGACATGCAAAGTATTTAGTAGACAATAGAAACAGACATGCAAAGTATTTAGTAGACAATAGAAACAGACATGCAAAGTATTTAGTAGACAATAGAAACAGACTTGCAAAGTTATAAGTAGACAATAGAAACAGACATGCAACGTTATAAGTAGACAATAGAAACAGACATGGTTAGTCATTAGTAGGCAATAGAAACAAACATCATTATCATCATCAGGGGCCGCGCTGGCTGGTCTAGACGATCATGGATTTCCACAGCTCTCTATCATTAGTACTATGTATTAGTCTCGTTGTTGACTCTGTGCTATGCCAGTTGTTAAACTGCCAGTCTAAAATTTTCTCACGTTGTCGCCCTCTGTCTCTCTTGCCTTCAATCTTGCCTGTTGTGATTATGTTCTGCAAACCTCGCTGTATCATAACGTGGCTAACAAATGAAGACTTTCGTTTTTCTTATATTATTGATTAAGCTCCGTCTCACATTTGACTCTTTCAATACTTCCACATTAGTTTTTCTGACAGTCCGTTGTATTCTAAGCATTCTTCTATAGCGCCACATCTCTACTGCCTCCAATTTACCTCTATCCTGTTTGTTTATTGTCCAAGACCCGCATCCATATGTTAGTATAGACGTAATGCAGCACTGCAGCGCTCTCTTCCTCACCTCTAATGCTAGGGTCATATTACACAATATATTTTTTATTTTTTATAAATGTTATTTTTGCCTGTCATATTCTGCTTATTATTTCTGATGAGCTTCTCCCGTCTGATGTTATCGTTGTACCTAAATACTTGAATTATTGGATCTGTTTTAAAACTATGTTGTTTACTTTGATCTTGCAAGTTGTTGAATTTTGTTTCTTTGATATAACCATCACTTCTGTCTTCTAGCTGTTTAAGAAGAGGCATTTCTCTTTACTTTCTGTGACTACTACATTAATCGGCTCTTGAAAATCCTCCTCACTTCTAATAATCATAACAGTGTTATCCGCATATATTAAGTTATTTATGTTATTTTTACCCACTGGTATTCCTGGAATATTAACAATTCTGCGCATTATATTTTCACTGTACCAAGAGAACATGTCTGGTGAAAGTACAAATCCATGTCTAACACCTTGTTTTATTTGTTGAAAGGGTTCAAATTCATTTCCTACTCGTATTGATGCTTTTTTTTGCCAGTAAATGGTCTTGATGATTCTTATATCCTTACTATCGATGTTGAAATTCTCTAGCATGTGTATTACTTCACTATCTTTAACTTTATCAAATGCTTTTGTGTAGTCTATAAAGCAGTGGTACAGAATGTTTTTACCTCTAAAACCCTCTCTATTAGTGATTTCAAGATATATATATATATATATATAGCATTGTTAATACCTTTACCTTCTACGAAGCTACATTGCTCTGGACTTTCTATTTTCATTTTGTTATTTGCTCTCTTCATGATGATTCTGAAAAGTATTTTTTCATTTGACTCATAAGACTGATTGTACGATGTTCTTAACATGCGGTGGTCCCTGGTTTCTTTGGTAAGGCCATAAATATGGATTTCATTAACTCATCGGGCATTTAGCCATTATTATTATATATATATGAGTTAATGAAATCCATATTTTTCCATATATATCCAGATATATATATATATCATATAAAAATTTATTGATTTTTTTTTTTACTCCCAAATCACCTAAAGCTTCTATTTCATCTAATTTTATATTATCTGGTCCTCGCAATTTGGCATACTTCAAATGCTTTAAGACCTCCCTTACTTCTGCAGAAAATATGGATATATCCTCTATATCATCTGTCGTCCATTTTTGTTATTTTGATATATGTTTTACTTCTGATATTATCTCTTTAGATATTTGGTTTATCGAATGTTTTAACATGTCCCACTGGAAACAAACATGATATGTTATTATTAAGCAATAGAAACAAACATGATATGTTATTATTAAGCAATAGAAACAAACATGATATGTTATTATTAAGCAATAGAAACAAACATGATATGTTATTATTAAGCAATAGAAACAAACATGATATGTTATTATTAAGCAATAGAAACAAACATGGCAGCTATAGACGGACATGGTGAGTCATTAGTACGCAATAGAAATAGACATGGTAAGCCATTACTAGCCAATAGAACTTTAGTCAGGTGTTCTGAAAAGATTGACGTATTGCTCTGGCGCAGCACTAAGAGTGTCTCTTGACTCTCTGCTAGTTTTGGTAATCTCATGAGACTCAAACCTTTCAAAAAAGGGGGAGAAATAGTCCCCCCCCCCCCGTTACATCCAAGAGCGAGTGTATAAATAACGAAACGTTGTCGCTAGCAAATGTTCTGAGTTCATCCATCAATACGCATATGTAGGCCTGCTCAACAATTAGGTTCATAAAAAGAAAATAGCGAGGAAGTGTACTGGCCCCTCATGTCAAATGAATACTTGAACTTACTGGAACAAAATTATTCTCTTCTCTATTGCTTCTATTGCTCAATAATAACATATCATGTTTGTTTCTATTGCTCATTAATAACA
Organism: Meghimatium bilineatum; assembly: GCA_034231615.1. Taxonomy (NCBI): domain Eukaryota; kingdom Metazoa; phylum Mollusca; class Gastropoda; order Stylommatophora; family Philomycidae; genus Meghimatium; species Meghimatium bilineatum. The sequence goes on along the minus strand of CM067312.1, from coordinate 31,275,120 downwards.
TATCATGTTTGTTTCAAAATGGCCGACAGAACGAATGTGTTCTTATTACGGTGCTGGACTAACGGTTGTTCCTTCCCGAAAGTAATGGCAACCTACGGGAATATTGTGCCTAGAAATTTCCAATGGACTAATCTAGCTTTTTCTTACGCCTGTTTGGTCATATAAAGAGACACAACTGTTTAGAAAGACAAAAAATGGAGGGAAGAGTATCTGGGTAGAGGAGAAAGGGCAGACTTAGAAGACGATGGACTGACGACATTAAAGATTACATGAATACATCGCTAGAAAACGCAAGCCCAAGACAGAGAGAGGTTCTGAGAGTTCATTGGGAAGACAACGTTCTGAAAGGAATATGTCACATGACACTATTGCAAGACATGGTATGATAATGTCTTTACTTGTTTACATGTAATCACGTGAGTACACAAGAATTGTATGAATAAATGATGAATAACTATAAATAAAAATAAAAACATTTATAATAAAACCATTATTGGGAAAACTGATCATTAATAATATAATATTTTATTTAAAGAAATGAAAATATAATATAACTGCTTATTTAGGAAAGTAAATCATATCATTAATTCGAGGTTCATGACCATCAATGTATATTCTATGTCCGTATACATTTGTCTGTTTGTCCTTTCTCTTCTCTGTCTGCTTGGAAATGTTATTTCGGCACGTACAGACATCGAACTAGCGGTCATGTGACTTACAGTTTATCGTTCGTGTAGCAGATAGCTCTGATGAGATCAATCGCTCAGTTTTTAGTTCCTTTATGTTCTGAGGAGACTGTGTGCTCGAACTAACAGTAGCTGGTCAATAGTCAGAGGACTGGCAAAAGGGGAAGGTCAAATATGAAAAATGAGACAAGCTTACATTAGATATCTGGTAACTGTTTGATTGTTGATTTTCTTATAGGTGTCTGTGAACACTATCTGAAACAATTTCTTCTTATTGGAGTCTTTAAACACGGTCTGTGCCAGTTTCTTCTTATAGGAGTCTTTGAACACGGTCTGAAACTGTTTCTTATAGAAGTCTTTGAACACGGTCTGTGCCAGTTTCTTCTTATAGGAGTCTTTGAACACGGTCTGAAACTGTTTCTTATAGGAGTCTTTGAACACGGTCTGTGCCAGTTTCTTCTTATAGGAGTCTTTGAACACGGTCTGAAACTGTTTCTTATAGGAGTCTTTGAACATGGTTTGAAACTGTTTCTTTTATTTTTTATTGGAGTCTGTGAACACAGTCTGAAACAGTTTCTTCTTATAGGATTCATTGAACACGGTCTCTGCCAGTTTCTTCTTATAGGATTCATTGAACACGGTCTCTGCCAGTTTCTTCTTATAGGATTCATTGAACACGGTCTCTGCCAGTTTCTTCTTATAGGATTCATTGAACACGGTCTCTGCCAGTTTCTTCTTATAGGATTCATTGAACACGGTGCCAGTTTCTTCTTATAGGATTCATTGAACACGGTCTCTGCCAGTTTCTTCTTATAGGATTCATTGAACACGGTCTCTGCCAGTTTCTTCTTATAGGATTCATTGAACACGGTGCCAGTTTCTTCTTATAGAAGGATTCATTGAACACGGTGCCATATAAGTCTTTGAACACGGTCTGTGCCAGTTTCTTCTTATAGAAGGATTCATTGAACACGGTGCCAGTTTCTTCTTATAGAAGGATTCATTGAACACGGTGCCATATAAGTCTTTGAACACGGTCTGTGCCAGTTTCTTCTTATAGAAGGATTCATTGAACACGGTGCCAGTTTCTTCTTATAGGATTCATTGAACACGGTGCCAGTTTCTTCTTATAGAAGGATTCATTGAACACGGTGCCAGTTTCTTCTTATAGGATTCATTGAACACGGTGCCAGTTTCTTCTTATAGAAGGATTCATTGAACACGGTGCCATATAAGTCTTTGAACACGGTCTGTGCCAGTTTCTTCTTATAGGAGTCATTGAACACGGTTTGAAACTGTTTCTTCGTATAGGAGTTTGTAAACATGGTCAAAGCCAGTTTTTTTTACCAGAGTCTGTGAACAAAGTTCAAACCTATTTCTTCGCACATGATTCTATGAACACTGTCTGAAATCTTTTCTTGTTGGAGTCAATGAACACAATTTTAATCAGTTTCCTTTTATAAGAGTCTGTTAATACGTTCTGAAACAGTTTCTTCTTATAGAAGTCTGTGAACACGTTCTGAAACAGTTTCTTCTTATAGAAGTCTGTGAACACGTTCTGAAACAGTTTCTTCTTATAGAAGTCTGTGAACACGTTCTGAAACAGTTTCTTCTTATAGAAGTCTGTGAACACGGTCTGAAACAGTTTCTTCTTATAGAAGTCTGTGAACACGTTCTGAAACAGTTTCTTCTTATAGAAGTCTGTGAACACGTTCTGAAACAGTTTCTTCTTATAGAAGTCTGTGAACACGTTCTGAAACAGTTTCTTCTTATAAGAGTTTATGAACACGGTCTGAAACAGTTTCTTCTTATAGAAGTCTGTGAATACGTTGTGTGAAATAGTTTCTTGTCAGATTCTGTGAACATGGTCTGAACCAGTTTCTTCTTATAAGAGTCTGTGAACATGGTCTGAACCAGTTTCTTCTTATAATAGTCTGTGAACAATGTTTGAAACAGCTTCTTCTTATAAGAATCTGTGATCACAATCTGAAATAGTTTCTTATCGAAGTTTGTGAACACTGCCTGAACCCGTTTCCTCTTCTTCTTCTGCGATTAATTATTGTACATCCAGTCCGATATTGGTCATGTATAGAGTGGTTTACACCCAACAATATTCACGGATAGGAAACGACAATTGATAAACAATATTTTTATACCAACCCCCATGTTGCCAATGTTAAACATGGCCCTTGACAAAGACACTAGCGAAAAAGCTCACAGCGTGTGATGTTTGAAAAATACCAAAAATGTCACCAGAAGAGACCGACAGATAAATGAAGATATTAGGAAAAAGATAAAGAATATCTCAAGTCAAGACTACATTGAGAGACAGAAAACCCAGTTGATTGGACACATCGTGAGAATGGAACCAATCCAACCAGCCCTTCTTGCTTACAACATCAGAAGATAGGGCTACAAGGCACGGGGAAGACTCAGAACTAGATGAATGGAGACAATCCAAAATATCTTTATGAAATACGAGCTGACCATGGCCAAAGAGACAGACATCAACTTCCCCCCCCCACACACACACACGACGCTTAGCGGCACACGTGAAAAAGACGTTAGATATGTATACATACATATATATATATATATACACACACACACACTTCTTCTCCAGAGCTCATTATCAAACTCCGCTGGATCTCTCTTTTAGCAGGATCTACTAGATTGTCCTACTAGAGTGTCCTACTAGATTGTCCTACTAGATTGTCCTACTAGATTTCCAGCAGGATGTATTTTTTTGCTTATTCCATCTAGAGAATGGACATACGTTGTGTCGCCGGTTTATTTGCGTCAATGGCCCGACACATCCGTCTTCGGCGGAGCATATATATATATATATATATATACAGCCAAAAATGATGGGTTGATATATATATATAAGGCCGAGACAGAGCAACTAAGTCAGCAGTAAACACCCACTGTCAAAGACTGTTTTAATGTTCACCACTAGTGAACATTATGAACTAGATTGGCTAGTTAGTAATATTTTTTTTTCAAACAAAATGAACCAGTATTCATAGCTCTGACGTAGTTTGTGTTAGGATCCAGTACTCACAGTCGTGGTGTATTTTGTGTTTAGATCTTACATTCACATCTCTGATGTACATTTTCTTTAACACCAGTATTCACAGCGCTGATGTACTTTTTAATTGGATCCAGTGTTCACATCGCTGATGTACTTTGTGTATAGATCCGGTATTTATAGCCCTGATGTGCATTCAATTAGGATCCAGTATTTGTAGCTCTGATGTGCTTTATGTTGGAACACATTATTTACAGCCCATGTGTACTGTGTTTGGATCCAGTATTTATAGTCCTTATGTACGGTGTTTGGATCCAGTATTTATAGTCCTGGTGTACGGTGTTTGGATCCAGTATTTATAGTCCTGGTGTATGCCTACTATGTTTTAATCCATTATTCACAACCCTGATGTGCCATATGTTTATCCACAGTCGTATTCAATGCAAGTCTACTTCCGCCAGCGATGGAAAGATGAGCGCTTATCCTTTTATCTTCCTAACATTCGTAACCTGACTCTCAGCAACAAGTTCATCAACAACATATGGAAGCCCAACAGCTACTTCATCAACGGCAAAAACAGCAAACAGCATAATATTACAGTTCCTAACGCATTCATTCGACTAAGTCATGACGGCAGCATTTACATGTCCATGAGGTCAGTCTGACTATATGTTGTATTTTAAAAAACGTGACACTCATTAACGAGACAAAACTTTGGGATTGACAAACGTTGACCTCCACAATACATTTTCATATATACCAATTAAATTGTTTGAATTTGAAAAATTTAACAAAAATAATAAAAGAAATGTTTTTTCGTCTTTTTCTGCAATGTTTTTTTTTATGGGAGGGGCTTAAACATTTTTACCATAATTATACAGGAGGGGGGATACAGGGGGGGGGGGGGGTAAAGCCAGAATTTTTGACATTTGTTGACAAAGGGTGGAGAGGGGTTAAAATTGGTGAACAACTGTTGGCATGATTTATGGACAACCCTTGGCGAAATATTTTTATGTGATAATTTATTTTACTAAGAAATCACGACGTGAAAGGGAGAACAATACAAGAAAACATTTTAAAATTGTAACTCTATTTTGTTATTAATCATCCAGAAGTCTCTGGCTTCAGACCATTTTTTTAAATTTATATAAAGTCCTGCACAAATTCAATCAATTAAATTATCTTTATTATAAGAAACTTAAATTATTTTTTTTTACCTGGATATTTGTGTGTCCCGATAAAGTTGTTAGAGTTAGGGATAATGGGACAAGGCACTCACAACATTTACTATCCCGGTAAAACAAAGACGTCTTGTTTCCCTTGGTGCCATGTCTCCCTGACAGACATAAGTAGTGTCACAGCATATCATTCCGCGGGGATTTGAAGTAGATTCTAGTTGAGAATCAGTGACTTTTAATATTGCCCCCTCCCATGAATAAACAACTCAAATAGAGCACAATAATGTACTTATTTACTTTGTAGAAAGATAATTGCACGTTCTTTTTTTATTTAAAAGTTATATGTCCTTGACGCCGAGACGTATCGGCGTAGGATTTGCTTAAATCAACATCGCTATTTGGCTGCTGAGGATTTGACTTTGATCTTTTAATATGGATAGAACTGTTCTTTCAGAAGCTGGCTTCGGCGTGAATCTGCAGTATACTGCAGACAGTCGTTGGCTTTATATTTAATATATAATTAAATATAATTTAATTATGTTTAATTGCGTTAATTTATTATGGCGTATATTTCTTAGAACTGGAAAATCCCCAATCTGTTACAATGTGACGTCATTACAACAACATGTCGCTGTGTTTTTCTATGGTATAAGGAACTGTGTTATTTAGTGACTAAGTTAGCTACTCACCATCATAAAAGTTAACATCGTAACAATCTCTTCTGGGTAATATCTTGAATGTTTTTTTATTGTTTGTTTGTTTTTTGTTTTTTTGTGTGTGATCTACCTGCCTACTAAAAAAAGGTCACTCGGCGTCCGCACTCTAAAAATTCACACTACGACACTGCCAGGCAGGCCCTGCGATCTTATCACGCACAGCCCACCATTCATAAGTATTGATAAAATTGATCCGGGTTTCATTTTTTTTATATCTGTCACGTTTGGCATACTTTATGTTATCAGCCAATTACAAGTCGAATCAGCCAATTACAAGTCGAATCAGCCAATTCAGTGACCAGAGCGTAGGTTTTGTCTGGAGACGGATGTGAAGTATATGTGTTCAGCGCATTCCTTATTGCTCTGTCAACAGCATGCACAAGAAAGTTATTTGATTTGCATTATTTTGTTCATGATTTTGTCACCGGTAGGTTAACAGTCAACGCCCGGTGTCCTATGATGCTCTCACGGTATCCCATGGACAGAGTTGTATGCCCTCTTTTTATCGGCAGCTGTGAGTATACTCATTCCAGTTTTCATTATTGTGTTGTTGGTTTTTATTTCAGGGATATCGTTAACATTATCTGAATGTTTTTTGGATCGTCTTCGACATTCACTTAATTTTTTTTATGGTCCGTTTTCAACATTATCTAAATGATATTTGGCTCTAATTAAACATTATCTAAATTATATTTGTCTCTAATTCAATATTATCTAAATGATATTTGACTCTAATTTAACATTATCTAAATTATATTTGTCTCTAATTCAATATTATATAAAAGATATTTGACTCTAATTCAGCATTATCTGAATATTTTCTAAATCGTCTTCAATATTATGTGAATGTTTTCTGAATCGTCTACAATATTATCTGAATGTTTACTGAATCGTTTTCAATATTATCTAAATGTTGTCTGGGTAGTCTTAAACATTATCTGAATGTTCTATTGAACTTCTTCAACATTATCTGAATGTTCTATGGAGATTCTTCAACATTATCTCTTCAAATGTATCGGATAGTCGTCAATATTATGTTAATGTTTAGAGTATAATCACAGTTACATAAAATATTGTAAACGATTTACCACCGAAGACGGATATGTCGTGCCATTGGCGCAAATAAAACGGCGACACAACGCATTTCCATTCTCTGGACTACATCATGATGGAAATCTAGTAGGACAATGGTCCTGCTACAAGGGAGATCCAGCAGGAGTTTGAAAATGAACGCTGAAGAAGAAGAAGTAAACGATTTTTTTTTCAGAAAGACAAGATCATCGCCAACAATGTCTTTGTTTTTCTAGGATGATAGTTAATCATCTGCATAAATCAAGATTTTATTTTGTCCTTTCAAAATATATTGTTACTGTACTATATAATTCTTGTTTTCTCTTATTCAACAGTTGGGTATACAGCAGACGACCTAGTTTACAGGTGGGAGAACCAGGTGGATATTGATCCTGGAGTAACCCTGTCCCAGTTTGAACTTGGAAGAATCGAGCAGCAGAACACATCTAAGAAGGGCAGATATGGTAGATAGGATTATGACATGTACACATTGAATCAGTTCTTGTCATATATCCTCAAACAACATACCTTTCCAAAACGTTGTCTTCGTCGTGATTACTCTAAACGCCTCTCTGTCCTGGAAAAGCAGGCTTGCATTGGCCAGAGACAAGAGCATACATTCTTCGATGTCGCTGGTCCATCGTCTTCTTGATTTTCATCTTCTTCTCTCACCTGGAATTCTGCTCTCTTGAATCAGCCTTTCACTTATCAGCCCTTCATCATGTCACTTCATCATCATCAGGTGCCATGCCGGGTGGCGTAGGCGGTCATAGCTCTGCACAGCTCTCTGTCCACAGTATTATGTATCAAAGTCATTGTTGTTTCCTTGCCGTGCCAGGTTCTCAAACTATCTAATATTTTCTCAAGTTGTCGCCCTCTGTCTCTGGTGCCTTCAATCTTGCCTGTTGTGATTATATTCTCTAAACCTGATTATATTCTCATGAAGTGGCCAAAAAAGAAAGATTGCCTTTTTCTTATATTGTTGATTAATGTCCTTTTTGCATTAAACTCTTTCAACACCTCTACATTAGTTTTTCTGGCAGTCCATGGTATTCTCAGCATTCTTCTGTAGAACCACATCTCCGTTGCCTCCAATCTCCCACTTTCCAGTTTGTTTATTGTCCAAGACTCGCACCCATATGTTAGTATAGGGTTTATATAGCACTGCAGAACTCTCGTTCTCACCTCTAATGGCAAGGTCTTATTACAAGTATTTTTTTCATTTTTCTGAATGTTGTTTTTGTCTGTCCTATTCTGCATCTTATTTCTGTTGAACTTCTTCCATTTGCTGTAATCATGTCACTTAAGTGTCCAAAATACTGTAGCTTCCTTCTTATGGTTGTATTTAGAAGCAACCCTTCATTTAGTTAATAGACTAATAACAATGTAATCGACTTGTATCCGTGAGTGATTTTCTCTTTTTCATTAGATTTTGATGACCTCTTATGTAAGATATCGTTAAAGATAGAGATGGGGACGATTACCAACTTTGAGGATAAAGTTCCCGATACGAAAATTCATGTTCTGTTTTCTTAAAGTTGCGGGTGCTTTCAATCCTAAAATTTCATGTTCGGATTTCCTAAAGTTGCGGGTGGTTTCAATCCTCATATGTCATGTTCTGATTTCCTAAAGTTGCGGGTGGCTTCAATCCTCATATGGCATGTTCTGATTTCCTAAAGTTGCGGGTGGTTTCAATCCTCAAATGTCATGTTCTGATTTCCTAAAGTTGCGGGTGGTTTCAATCCTAAAATTTCATGTTCGGATTTCCTAAAGTTGCGGGTGGTTTCAATCCTCAAATGTCATGTTCTGATTTCCTAAAGTTGCGGGTGGTTTCAATCCTCATATGTCATGTTCTGATTTCCTAAAGTTGCGGGTGGTTTCAATCCTAAAATGTCATGTTCTGATTTCCTAAAGTTGCGGGTGGTTTCAATCCTCAAATGTCATGTTCTGATTTCCTAAAGTTGCGGGTGGTTTCAATCCTAAAACCTCCTTTCCCTCCCCCCCCCCCTTATTTACGGGCTTGTGTATACTGCTGTAAAATGTATGACCTTGTACATACAAGTCCTTCCTCCAAAATAGTCCTGGGTACTGATCTCACGCAACGTCATTCATCTTTGTATATCTAACGTTTTCCGCGCATTTCGTTGGCTGACGACACAAGTAAAGCGACTAATAATCAGCCGCATCAGTTAAGATGAGATCAGCTCACAGAACTATTCTGTAGAAGGTTTGGTATTTACTGTAGGGAAAATTCTGGTTATTTTTGCAAAAATCAGTTGTTATTGTTTTTGTGTTTTTGTTATGACGCCGAGGCCCGACTTTATTTTATCTATTAATATCTAGATAACTGTGGCACTAACCTATGATCAAGTCTCAACTCTGCTGATTCGAGTGATCAGTTGTGTGCTTTTTTCAGTGGTTACATTTATATTCAGCCAATGGAAAAAAAACCCAGATAAATAAGTCAGGTGTAGTGATTAAATCAAGGGTTAGCGCATATGTGGCATTTACCTAAAGTTCATTAAGAACTTAACTAATGAGATATTTAATTAATTATCTCTGTTACATTAAAATTGTCACTTAGAAGAACCTGGTCGGTAAGTCCTTCATTTTATAGTTGTGATGATTTGTTTTCTAGTGACTTAACATATGAAACGGCATACAAGAAAACCAAATGTACATAGTTAATCATTCAGTGATGTTTGTGCATTGAGGTTTGGCAGACAAGGACCTCCAACATCATCTGTCCCTGCTTTGGTGGTACAATCCGCACGTACATAATGTATGTTGTCCTTCTCGTTGTTTCTTTTCCACTTGTATCTCTGCCTGCCTCTTGTTTTCCGCCTCTCAACTTTATAATCAAGGTTTTGAACAAGTGTCATATGTCCAAAATTGAAAGACCCTGCAACAAGAATACTATCTGGTTAACAATGAGGAAGTGAAGACCATCATTAAGGGCAATTACAACACAAACAGGGGAAGAGGATAAATACAAATATAATGTAGATGTCGGACAGTACCAACAATACAGAAGAGACCAAGTTCTCTTGCTGCTTCTCAAAACTGGTCATAACAAAATGAGACATCACATTTACACCAAATGTAGAATATGTACAACTGGCTGTTGCCATTGAAACTTATCGAATATGACAGCGGAATATATCATACAAGACTGTCCCCAGTATGCAGACTTGATAATGCAGATATGGCTCACCCCCAATCAACTTCAAAGTAAAGATGTATTGCAAAGCTGAAAAATCTGAAGCAAACAACACACTATATCATAGAATTCAGTCTCGACCTGATTGGGAGACTATCGCCGAAGAAGAATTAGCTGTGTTCAAAATATGTTATTTATGAAAGAATTAAAGACATGTCATGTGGGGACTTTCAATTTTTTTCTCTACCTTTTGCCGTTATAATTTCTATTTCACTCTCTGCCTTGTTTACACAGAATGTTTGCACTATAAACATAAAAAGATACAGTGAAACGGTTGTGGATCTGTAATTTAATATAAGGACGACAAATAAACGAAGTTTCATTCAGCGAATCTTCACCATGGAATTAATAAAACACAGATCAATACACTATAATGAAGATTAGTCATATTTGAGTTTTTGCCGTTGATCTTTACTGACTTACCTAACAAGGGATCCATGTAGAGATGTTCACCCTTGCGGGAATCCTTGGAAACACAACTATCTTTACTGGAATCAATGATAAATATTTCGTCCGGAAGTCTCTTTCAAATCGTCTATCCTTTCAATATCAAACCGTATTTTCATAGATTCTTGCCAACTTGTTCATTCTTTTCGGAGATCCATGATAAAAAATTCATAATTTCAGGAGAATGCTGTCACATCAACTATCTATCCTTTCCAAGGATTCCTGCAAAAAATCATTAGTCTTATCGGAAGGACCCCCCTTTGCAAGATCAACCTTTACATTTCCCACTGACTTGTCACGTCCGCCAGTGACGGTTTTTCATTCTGTCAGCAAATACAGTTTTTATTTGACTCTCTGCCATGACGGTTCTTCCTTCAATCAATCAATCAAGTGCCATGCCGACTGGCGTAGACGATCATGTTTGTCCACGACTCTCTGGCTCTTGTGTTGTCAATAAGCTCGGTTGGTGAGATTCTACCGTGCCACAATACAAGTCCATCTAGTAAATTTTCTCTTTGTCGTCCCCTATTTCTTCTCCCCTTTATCTTTCCAGTGGTTATTATGTGTTCAAGCTGTGTTCTTCTCAGTACATACCCCATGTTCTTCATTCACCCATGCAATTTTGGGATACTGAACCCAAATTACCGCCGAAGTATGGCTGTGTCATGTCAATGGCGCAAGCAAAACGCGGAGCAATGCATTTGTGTCCTCGAGACTCATCATCAATCAATAAACCCGTAACCCTTCAGGTTCTCGGGACTACATCCTGCTGGAAATAGGGCAGGTGTCTTGCTACACGGAAGATTCAGAGGGAATTTTAGAATGACTTCTCATATATCTTGCTCACTTATTGGGGTGAGACAACACGCTGGCGGATGCATGAACTAGAAAATTTCAAATATTGAATTCATGTCCCGCCAGAGACGGAAGTGTCGGGCCATTTGCGCAAATAAAACGGTGACACAATTCATTTCCATTCTCTGGACTATATCCTGCTGGGAATCTAGTGGGACCTTTGTCATGCTACAAGGTAGATCCAATGGGAGGTTGAGAATGAACGCTGAAGAAGAATTCATGTGAGATCCGAGAATACTGTATTGATACACAAAAATATCAACATTTAAAGTATTAATAGGCCTACACTCTATGTATGAACCATCACCAGATAACGCCTGTGAAGCACCTGACATATTTCAAGAATGAAGTAATCAACATTGTCAGTGATGGCAAAGGGTGTACTCGCAGGGGTTTCGTGATTTATGTGAGAATGTGAACGCTGAATATTCAGATATTCTTTCGTAGAGATGTGAGGTGGCTTTCATGTGATACTTTTATATCGAGGACTGGCTTTCAGACAACTAAAAACATGATCTGGTGGATCACAACCATGCTCTTGCTGATTACTTGAGATATTCCAGTTGGCTTTCAAATCTTGAATAATTAGTTAACACCTTCAGGCACGTAAATTAATTGAACAAGGAAATGTGTGTCATAAGGAAAAACATTGTCTTTTTAGAAAAATAAAATATTTCAACTTTTTGGATCAAGTAATTGTATTAGAATCAGAAATTGGAATAATACGTGATTGCCACCTTTCCAAATTTAGAAATGTTGTTTGATATATATATATTCAAGCTCGTAATCTAAGTGGCATTCATGAGTAAGTTACAAAACAGATGACACAACTCAAAAACAGTGTTACCTCATTACTTTCCATGGCATGCAAAATATGACACAAATAAAAAATACAGTATTACCTTATTACTTTCCATGGCATGCAAAACATGACACAACTAAAAAAACAGTATTACCTTATTACTTTCCATGGCATGCAAAACATGACACAACTTAAAAAACAGTATTATCTTATTACTTTCCATGGCATGATTCGATAAGTGACGTAAACATCTTTATCTTCCTGGTGTATCTGAAGAGCTTGAATAATTAACATACACACATCTTGAACAAGGCTCAAACAATAAACCAAGAATATAATTCTAGAATAAGCGTAAATCAATATATTTTCTATATTAGAAATACCTCACAGAAGTTTAAAAATATGTCCCATGTTAAAATGACAAAAATGCTGATCTGTTGATTGATTTAAAATCACACACAATCAAGAATGTGAAAACATGAATGACCTCGGGTTTATATCATAACAAAACTGTTCGTTCATGCATTCTCAGCGGCCCCCCACCAGCATAACACAACAGTGAAGCATGTAAATTGTGCTCGGAGTTTAAAAAAAGAGGGGAGGGGGTCTATTGAAGGTCTTAAATATATCATGTCGCATTCATGATTGTGTCGGGACATGCTTTCATGTCACATTCATAATTGTGTTGGGACATGCGGTCATGTCACATTCATGATTGTGTTGGGACATACGGATGCTGAGAGTGATGAAAAGATGAGTTTTCTGACCGGATAAGCCAAACCAGAGAAGGTTATCCATGGACAGACGTGATACTCTTGTATGTTGCTGGAACAGAGATCTGATTACCTATGGGGATAATCTATGTGCCATCATGCTGGTATCTAATGAAGTATCTAGAGGCGATCCTTCCATGTGTGTCTTGAAAGAGCCTCGCTCAGGATAGAACAGCATGGCGTCACAGTCGCATAACTGGAGCAGTGGCTACGAAAGAGACCAGGCAAGATACTGCAAGACAGAAGCGGGAAAGTAGAAAAGACAAAACATCTCAACGTCCCATAGACACCCTCTACAGATACCAATTGTGTGGAAGAAATTTGTGTGCTCCCATTGGACTTGTTGGTCATTCAAAAACGCACTATTAACTTTATTAGTCTTAAACATTTATTACTATTGTTATTTTAGTTTAGTTTTAGTCATCGTCGACTAGGACGGACGAACACATCATCGTACAATATATCATCTGTCATCAGGTGAGCTGTCCATCTTGGAAGTGTATATTCATATGAGCAGAGCTGTTGGGTTCTACGTCTTGCAGACTTACGTTCCTTGTTACCTTATCGTTAGCTTATCCTGGGTGTCCTTCTGGATTAACAGAGATGCTGCCCCAGCCAGAGTTCTTTTAGGTCAGTCAACTGTCTGTCACGTGCGCAGTACATCACACATAACTTAGCATATATTAAATATGCATTCAGCAATTATGTTAGGCATTATCATACGTCTAACATTATCATACGTCTAACATTATCATACATCAAACATTATCATACATCAAACATTATCTTACGTCAAACATTATCATACGTCAAACATTATCATACGTCAAACATTATCTTACGTCAAACATTATCATACGTCAAACATTATCATACGTCAAACATTATCATACGTCAAACATTATCTTACGTCAAACATTATCTTTACCCCCCCCCCCCCGATATTTCCTATTTTTAAGCATTAAATGTCGGTCCTGTCAGATTTTTTAAATATGCAAACATGTCCGGGATTTTACTTTTCACACTTTAAATTTAATTGTCTTTATTATTGTTATAACGACTAATATAAAAAGGTTCACTTAAATCAATTCAAAAATTAATTTATGCAATGTTTATGGTGGTCTGTTTGAATTTTGTACGTATCGTGTTATTCTTAAAATAAAAGAATGCTTTTGTTTTAATTGTATGACCCTTGATGATGTAGCCTATCAAATTGGATTGATGCAGAATCTGCTCTCCAATACCGGATTAAGAAGAGAGTTTCAATGGTTTCAAATGTTCATTGTTTTTGTCAAAATAGTAATTTAAAATATTTATATAAAAATAATAAAGAGTTTATCGAATTAGTTGTCACATCAGAAATAGACCAAATATTTTGAAAGATCTAAAAGTAAGGACTTGATTCAAATGAATAAAAGTTGTTCATTTCTTCTTGTCCATCTCTCATCATAATTGGAATGTGGAACGACTGTTCTTTATGCAGGCTCAATTGACACAGGGGAGAAACATGTTACTGTATCTGTCAGAGTTGTCTAATTTATGTAATATAACTTCAGAGACATGTCTCCTCAACATTTTCATAGTTACAAAGTAATTAAACATCGTTAAAACAAATTCAATCTGCAGATAAGTATAAGGATAAATTCGTGCATAAATATAAATAATCAGAGCTACACTTTTAATGCAGATGTGCTGTAGTAGTTGCTATTTTTAGGGGTTTTTTCATTTGATGAAAGTAAGAATATTACAGGTAAATTTTTTTCAATTTTTTTGTTAAACTTTTAAAACAATAGTTTATTAGATGTATATGTATTTTCATATGAAAATTGTAAGATTTAGATTGCTTCCCGTTAGAATATGTATAATATAAATGTTATTTATATATATAAAACAATGTGTCCTCTTTCTACAAGATTTAAAATATGGTAACCTTACATTATGCCGCCTGGTTTCTTACTCGCGGAACGTGTATTGTCATAGTGATCAACAATCAGTCCTCTTTTACATATAGTTATCTTGATTCTTGATTAGAAACTAGCTTCACAACACGTGGGGCACTTCCTTAAGTGCTCCTCCATCCGTTCCAGCAGCCATCCCAGTGTATGTAGACTCAGAGTCCGGGTCAGGTGTTCATTGCGTGATTTCGGAGTATTTCCCCCCAAAAAATACTTTTCCTTCCCTCTCCTCTAGATACTCCCATTTCTGACATTCTCTGTGTGTACGTTCTCAGACTCATTGACATCATCTTCATCTGTAAATGAATGTATTACTGCCTTGATCAAGTCTGATTTATCTTTTCTCAGCAATATGCGGTCTGTCGCCGCATTACCTGCCAATAATTCAGCTCTCTCGTTTCCTCTGACCCCAGCATGAATGGCATTCCCATGACAATTGGAATGATACTCCCTGGACCATTCTTTTCTCAGCATGTACTTTTCTGTCTTGCGCAGCATGCTTTGAGAGTCTGTGAGTATAACTGCAAGTGTTGATGTATCAGTATCAGTTAACAACCAATTAAGTACTGCTGCAACGCCTGCTATCTCCATCCTCATGATGTTTCTGTAGGAAATAAAACCCCAACAGCATTTATCAGTATTTCTGTTAACTGTGCCATCTCTGTATATAATTATGTCTTGTGGTTTCGAGTGTAGCTGGGCGAGTTCATTCACTGTAACATGGGCCCTGACACCCGTTCATTTTCGACATGCTTTATCTAGTTGTCTTATTACTTTAGTCAGTGATTTCTTCTAAATGTCTACCTCCACCCATTCATTTTTTTCAAATTCACATAATCTTCGCAGTGTGTCTTCAGCCTTTGCAACCCATGATGTGCCACGCTTGATTCATTTTTCCATTGGACTCATCTAGACATTGATGTAATGGCTGGTGGTTGCTTTCTGTTACTTTAAGGTACTACAAAACCAGTGCTATCTGATGTCGCACTCTAATAGTTATCTGCCTCAAGACAACTGATAAGAGAGAGGATTGTAGGAACATAGAACATAATATTTGGTACTCTTCGAAACGAGTAAAATAGACGGTACCCCCTTCCAAATAAATATGGTTACTCCACGCACACACATCGTCCAAAATTATAAACAAATATATGTGGTGACTAGATATTGTTCTAGCTGAAGTTCTCCCTTACTATAGTCGTATCTACTGCCTGGTATAGCTACTTCTGGTAAAATACAGTTTATTATGGACTAAGTGCATATCCAATCATATAATCTTGTCATTCAGCTCAGATCCAGCATTATGGACAATAGGTAACTTCATATTTATCCAATACGTAACTTCATCTTTATCCAATACGTAACTTGATCTGTATCTAATACGTAACTTGATCTTTATCTAATACGTAACTTGATCTTTATCTAATACGTATCTTGATCTTTATCTAATACGTATCTTGATCATTATCTAATACGTAACGTCTTCTTTATCCAATATATAATTTAATCTTTATACAATACGTAAGTTTATCTTTATTCAAAGAACTATTTGGAAGAGTCACTAGCTTTTGTAAAACTCACATTTGAATAGTGACACTGCAATACAACACTTGTTATCTTAGCAATGTGCTATCAATGCTCCTATTATTAACACTTTATTTCAAATATTATTTCTAGCTGAGTAATGTTCTACACCTGTTATCCTATATACTACACATTTACCATGAACATATTCCCTCATCTTATCAATGTACACGCTCTCCTACTATAGTACACAATTGTACCACGTACATACCATCTTACCACGTACATACCATCTTACCATTCACACACCATCTTACCACGTATATACCATCTTACCACGTACATACCATCTTACCACGCAAATACCATCTTACCACGCACATACCATCTTACCACGTACATATCATCTTACCACGTACATATCATCTTACCACGTACATACCATCTTACCACGTACATACCATCTTACCACGCACATACCATCTTAACACGCAGACACTATCTTGCTACGCACACACCATCTTACCATTCACACACCATCAAACCACGTACATACCATCTTACCACGTACATACCATTTTACCACGCACACACTATCTTACCATTCACACGCCATCATATCATTCACACACTATCTAACTATTAACACACCATCTTACCTCTTATAATAGTACATAATCTTACTACGCATACATCCTCTTATACGCACACAATATCTTACCACGCAAATACCATCTAACGATTGACATACCATAGTACCACGTACATTACCATGTAGCCAGGGGTAGACCTAGAGTACGCTGGATCGACAACATCAAAGAGACATTACACGAACACCAAATAACATTATCTGAAGCTACCAGAAAAGCGAGTACAAGAACATTTTATCTCCCTCGATACTCGTAAAGGGTAAAAGAGGAAAGAAGAAGAATACCACGCACACACCATCTTATCACGCAACCACAATCTTACTACGCACACACTATCTTACCACGCAAACATCATATTACCATTCACATAATATCTTACCACGTACACACCATCATACCACTCACACACTATCTTACCACGCACACACCATCATACCATTCACACATTATCTTACCACGCACACACCATCATACCATTCACACACTATCTTACCATTCACACACTATCTTACCATCCACACACTATCTTACCACGCACACACTATCTTACCACGCACACACTATCTTACCATTCACACACTATCTTACCACGCACACACCATCATACCATTCACACACTATCGTACCACGCACACACCATCATACCATTCACACACTATCTTACCATTCACACACTATCTTACCACGCACACACCATCATACCATTCACACACTATCTTACCATTCACACACTATCTTACCACGCACACACCATCATACCATTCACACACTATCTTACCATTCACACACTATCTTACCACGCACACACCATCATACCATTCACACACTATCTTATCATTCACACACTATCTTACCATTCACACACTATCTTACCATTCACACACCATCTTACCACGCACACACTATCTTACCACGGACACATCATATTACCATTCACATAATATCTTACCTCTCATCTCTTACAATAGTACAAAAGTTTATCACGCACACGCTATCTCACAACTTATACTCCATCTTACAAGGCACACACTATCATACACCTTGTTTAACAAGTAAATACTGCATGTTACTGTGCATACACGGTTGCGGTGGCTTTCATCTATGTTACACAACAATTCTCTGTTACAAATGCACATAATCTGCCACAACTATACGAGTATAAGTCTATTCACCCGTAACCTGTGCCTGACGCATTCTCCAGGTGTCACAACCATACTTAGCACAGCAGCTATTGGGATGACTGTAAGAGAAGGTCTGCCCCGTGTTCCGTATGCTACAGCACTTGACGTCTTTCTCAATGTATGTATTGTCTACGAGATGGCAGCCCTGATGGAGTACGCTGCTGTCAACTATTTCACTAAAATCATGCCCAAAGAAGGTGGTGCTGACGACGATGATGATGATAAAAATGTTGTATGTTCCATTAATGCGTATTTATGTGGTTGTTGTATTATTTAATGTGTGTGTGTGTGTGTGTGTGTGTATTTTAAGAATCTGCATCGTCAATGCTCTTCAGTGGATAGCAATGTTTGCTCTGAACTGTTATGCATAGATATCTCTGATCTATTATATGTAGATATCTACCTCTCAATATCTGATTATATGTAGATATCTACCTCTCAATATCTGATTATATGTAGATATCTACCTCTCAAAATCTGATCTATTATATGTATATATCTAACTCTCAATATGTGATCTATTATATGTAGATATCTCTGATCTATTATATGTAGATATCTACCTCTCAATATCTGATTATATGTAGATATCTGCCTCTCAATATCTGATTATATGTAGATATCTACCTCTCAATATCTGATTATATGTAGATATCTACCTCTCAATATCTGATCTATTATATGTAGATATCTCTGATCTATTATATGTAGATATCTCTGATCTATTATATGTAGATATCTCTGATCTATTATTTGTAGATATCTACCTCTCAATCTCTGATCTATTATTTGTAGATATCTACCTCTCAATCTCTGATCTATTATATGTAGACATCTCTCTCAATATCTGATCTATTATATGTAGACATCTCTCTCAATATCTGATCTATTATTTGTAGACATCTCTCTCAATATCTGATCTATTATATGTAGATATCTACCTCTCAATATCTGATCTATTAAATGTAGATATCTACCTCTATACTTCTGATATATTATTTATATATATATAGCCTACATTTCTATCTATTATACTTAGGTAGCTCTGATATGTTATAAGTAGACATCTTCGATGTCTATTATATATTGTACATGTCTTATCTGAGAGTTAACAACACTATATGTAGATTTCAAAAGATAGAAATGGGTGTCAGGCAAGGTTGTGTAATGTCACCTGACCTTTTCTCCCTGTATACAGAATACAGTATGCGAAATATAGAAGATATGTCAGGAATAAAAGTGGGAGGATACAATATAAATAACTTGAGATATGCTGATGACACAGTACTGATCGCAGGAAGCGAACAAGAACTGCAAGCCCTATTAGATAAAGTAGTGAAGCAAAGTGAAAACAAAGGCCTCAGTTTAAACAAGAAGAAAACAGAAATAATGGTTGTATCAAAGAGACATACACCACCAAGATGCAACATAATAATTAATAACACAAAATTAGCACAAGTTGAAAAAGTGAAATATCTTGGCACCCTGATCGCAGGAAGCGAACAAGAACTGCAAGCCCTATTAGATAAAGTAGTGAAGCAAAGTGAAAACAAAGGCCTCAGTTTAAACAAGAAGAAAACAGAAATAATGGTTGTATCAAAGAGACATACACCACCAAGATGCAACATAATAATTAATAACACAAAATTAGCACAAGTTGAAAAAGTGAAATATCTTGGCACCCTGTTAACATCAGAGATTACCATTCACACACTATCTTACCACGCACACACCATCATACCATTCACACACTATCTTACCATTCACACACTATCTTACCACGCACACACCATCATACCATTCACACACTATCTTATCATTCACACACTATCTTACCATTCACACACTATCTTACCAGAAGGTAGATGCTCAAGTGAGATAAAGAGCCAAACAGCACAAGCCAAATCAGTATTCCAAAAAATGAGAACCATTTTTTGCAACGGAAGTCTATCAATGTAGACCCGAATTCGGGTGCTGAGATGTTATATCGAACCAATTATTTTTTATGGATGTGAAGCATGGACTATAAACAAGAAAATTCAAAGTGAATTGGAGGCTACAGAAATGTGGTTTCTGAGAAAAATGATGAAAATACCATGAACAGCCAAGAAAACTAATGCAGAGGTTCTCATTGATGCTGGCGTAAAAAGATCAATCATATCAAACATATGGGGCAGACAGTCAAGGTTTCTAGGGCATGTGCTGAGAAGAACACAGCTTGAACACTTAATAACAACTGGAAATATCAAAGGGAGAAGAGATAGGGGTCGACAAAGAGAAAAGTTACTAGATGGGCTTGTATCGAGGCACGGTAGAAGCTCACCAACCGAGCTTATCGACAACACAAGAGACAGAGAGTCGTGGAGAAACATGATCGCATACGCCAGTCGGCATGGCACTTGATTGATTGATGTCTTATCTACTATATATATATATATATATATATATATATATATATATATATACCCGATCTATTATACATGTACATATCTGATCTATTATACGTGTACATATCTGATCTATTATACGTGTACATATCTGATCTATTATACATGTACATATCTGATCTATTATACGTGTACATATCTTATCTATTATACGTGTACATCTACCTCTCGTTTCAGATCTATTACACGTAGTCATCTCGGATCTATTATAAATAGATATCTCAGATCTATTACAAGTAGTCATCTCGGATCTATTATAAATAGATATCTCAGATCTATCCATGTATACATATCCGATCTAATTGCTTTGACTTCAGGTACAGCAGAACGTTAAATATCTTTTTTCAAACAACATTTCCAACAATTAACAACAAAGTTCAACAACATCCGTTAGAACTTCAAAGAATTCAAGAAATAAAAACTGATTATAAGCCCCATTCCACAAGAAACTTTCTGAAATAAGACATAGAAGGTAGTACTGCTAGTAGAACATAATTGAAAATAATACTCACGTGAAAGACGGGTAATGAAGTCCTACTTGATGACGACTAACACACTATCACTGACGAATGTTTACATGAATAAATATGAATACATATTTGTTGTGTATACCATATTTATTCATGTAAACATCCGTCAGTGATAGTGTGTTGGTCGTCATCAAGTAGAACTACATTACCTGTCTTCCACGTATTATTTGGAATAAGAGACACGTTTACTACTATTACACTGACTTACTGTGATTATTATTCTTCCTCAGCCAAGTGCAGTTGTCGACAAGAAAGATATCAAGACTAATGATAAGTTACTCTCTGAGGGAGAAGCTCTATTAAATTTGAGCAAAAAGCATGTGCGACAGTCTGGAGAAAGAAACATACAAGCTGGGAAAAGTATGTAATTCTTATTCTTGGTTAGACTTATCTTAATTCTGGATACAATTATTTCACTCTTGTTAATCTATTTTTATGGTTGGGAAGAATTCAAGTCAACCATGTAAGTAAGAAATTATACCAAACAGCAATATGTTTCTACAAAAATAAGAAAGCGATGGACTTATATCGGATATGTACTTAGACTGAATGAAAACACAGACTACCACTTGTGGCATGTGACATTATTTACAGAACGTAGTCTTCCTCATGAATCTCCTGAAATCCTCCGTCACTGGCAAGTTGTCACACTTCATCTAGTGACATTTGCATGCATTCCTGAATATCTTTTGTCCAACAACGTCTTGGTCGGCATCTACCTCTACTGCCTTCTATCGTCCTCTCCAACAACTCTTTCCATGCCAGTGTGTCTCTTCACATGGCCGAAAAAAACTTCCTTCTTAATTGTCTACTATCTTTCCCCCTGGATAGTTTGTGATCCATTCTTGCCGTTAAGCGTAAGGGAGGGGGAAGGGTGATTGGAGTTCGAGCTTGTGTTCCAAGACCAGATGCGTTGCCTCGGCTGTGCTGTGACCGTGTTTGCTCAAGATGTCGCTGACGTTTTCTATCCATCTTTTCCATGGTCTTCCTCTGACTTTGTACTCTGATCTCATTTGGTGCCTTCACGGGTAACTTGTGATGCATTTTCATAATGTGACCAAATCATTTGATCTGCTGCCTTTCTATGTATTCTATTCAAGGTGTTATACCTATTCTTTCCATGATGTCTTCATTTCGTAATCTGTCACGCCTGATGACCCCTGCAGCTTTCCTCAAGCATTTCATCCTACACGTCACTATCTTTCTGTAATGTGAAGATGAGAGAGAATAGGTTTGGCACTGGTAACACGGTGTTGGTAGTAATATACCGTAAATCATTTTAATATTTCCTTCTTAATATGATGTTTAAAAGCCAGCCTTCTTGAACGTTGATTTTTCTTAGTACGTCTTGGTTAGTCTTTCTTGTTGTCCATGGTATTCTCAGAACTCTTCTATAGCACATTATTTTGAAAGCCTCTATTCTTTTAGCTGTAGTTTTATTTATTGTCCATGTTTCGCAGCCATAGGTCAACACACACACCACTACAAGCATTACAATTGGTACCAGATGAATGGCAAAAGAAAAAGACCACGAGAGACTCTTGACAGAACAACCATCAAAGAGGGTACCACTGTGTCTCAACAACATACAGTAATCACACACAGTAGCATCACATCGCTCAAACTGGAGAGCTCTGGTTTCTGCCATATGCACCCTGTTCAGCCCTGAAGGAGCATAGAATCTATTTTAAGGAATGTTGTTCTTGTTTATGATTATTAATTATGAACTAGAATCACGGCAGTGAGATATTCTTATATATGATTGGCTTACCATTCCATCAAAAGGTAAGCTCTATATCACAGTCAATTGTTGGGAGTTATTCAGATCTTTCCAGAGAGGCATTTTCTCCTTTCGTCTCTGTTAACTCATATTCTATAATTCTCTGGGCATCTATGCCTCTTTTAGCCTCATCATCATCACCTTGTGCATCCATAACTGCCCTAATAAACTCAGCCCTGCCTCTTCACATCACTATGACATCCACTATAGAATTACCCACCAATGCATCCGTTTATTTATTGCCTGTGACTCCTGACACAAGATAGAGGAATATCAGAAAATACATAAGGAGATACGAGAGAAATGCAAAATAGCAAAAGAAAGCTGGCTGAACAAGAAATGCACAGAAATAGAATTGCATTACAACCAAGATACAACATTACTATATAAGAAAATTGAGATGATAACAGGAAAGAGAACGCAAACAGTTACAGGGTGTCTAAAATCTAAGATAGGGCAGGTATTAATGGGTATAGATCACATAGTACAGAGATGGTCGAATATATCAAAGAACTTTATGATGACAATAGACCCGAGATAAACATACAAGATAACAGCGAGGGTCCATCAATACTCGCAGCAGAATTAGTGGAGGCCCTAAGACACATGAAATATGGCAAAGCCCCAGGTCCAGACAATATCACATTAGAAGAATTAGCAGCTTTAGATGACTTTGGAGTTGAAATAATCACAAAATTGCTGAATGACATATCTTCTTCTTTCGTTCACTTGAAACATGTCTATATCTGTAATTCTGTCTCCTTAATAAAACTCACTGTCTTTTGTAGTTCATACAGTGTCCCATAGAGCTTTGATTCCAGTGTTGTTTCCTCTGGCCAATATGTCTGCCTCAGCGTTTCATGCTCAGAACACTCTTGAAGTATATGTTTGGCACTCTGTGCTGCCTGTCAACATGTACACATGGCCGTGTTGCCAATCTTGAACTTTGTATACACGTGACTGCGGAGTCGGTTGTGTCCTGTTCTGAGACGTAGAATTATAACTTGTTCTGGTCTGTTCATAATGTGATAGTCATCTTGTGTTGGTGTTTGTGGCTTTCTTATTGACTTTATCATCTGTTTTTTCTGATGGTAGGTGATTGGTATATCTGGTTGGTTTTCGGCAGCACCTTCTTTAGCCAATTGGTCTGCTTTTTCATTTCCTGGTATTCCACAGTGAGAGGGTATCCACTGAATGGTTATCCTATACTGGTAAGACAATTCGCTAAGTAGTTTTTTCAAGTCTGTTAGTTTTCCAGACTGGAGAGCTTGAAGCACTGACCTTGCATCTGTCAGGAATACAACAGGCTGTAGGCCAGAGTTGGAGTTTAGCAGTTTTTTAGCTGCCACACTAATTGCCTGGATTTCTGCATCATAATTATTGCAGAATTTTCCTGTCGGTGTTCTGATTGTATCTCTAGGCTTGTGTGGATATTCTATATATATACACCTGCACTTCCATTCCTCACAGCATTCTGTGCTGACCCATCTGTGTACACTCTGACCCATATATCTTGTGGATATTCCTCATCCAGGAAACTGAGGGTGACTGTCATTCGTTGCACACTGTTCTGTTCGTCCTTGCTTAGTATTCCTTTCACATGGGTCTGAATGTATATTGGCATTCCATGGCTTTCAATCCACGGGGTTTGTTCTGGTACAGACCTTAAGGGGCTGTCAACTTCAGGTAGGTCTGTAAGTTGTCTACGGAGTCGTTTAGCTTGATGGATAAAGCTGCTCCTTTTCAGTCGCCCCATTGCTAGATTTTGGAATCTTTCCTTCATTGGATGACTTGGCATACACTGAAACTTTTCTGCTTGAATTAGTACTTTTGTGCTTAATGACATATATAATATGTGGAAACATACCCGATGACTTAATGAGGTCCATATTTATAGCCTTACCTAAGAAACCAGGGACCACCGAATGTGAGGAACACCGTACAATCAGCCTCATGAGCCAAATAACCAAAATACTTCTCAGGATCATCATGAAGAGAGTGAGAAACAAAATAAAATCAGAAATAAGTCCAGAACAATGTGGTTTTGTAGAAGGCAAAGGCACCAACAATGCTATTTATATATTGAGAACACTAATAGAGAGGTCTATAGAGGTAAAAACAGATCTGTACCTCTGTTTTATAGACTACACTAAAGCTTTTGACAAAGTTAAACATAGCGAAATTATACAGATGCTAGAGAATCTGAACATTGACAGCAAGAATTTAAGAATAATCAAGAACATGTACTGGCAACAAACAGCAGCAATAAGAGTAGGAAATCAATTTGGCCCTTTTCAACAAATAAAACAAGGAGTCAGACAGGGATGCGTGCTTTCACCAGACCTGTTCTCTTTATACAGTGAAAACATATTGCGTGCACTAGTAGATATCCCAGGAATATCAGTGGGAGGACATAACATAAATAATTTGAGATATGCGGATGACACTGTTCTGATTGCAAAAAGTGAGGAAGACCTTCAAGATTTAATTAATGTAGTAGTCACAGAAAGTAAAGAGAAAGGCCTCTTCCTAAATATCAAGAAAACAGAAGTAATGGTTATTTCAAAGAAACAAAATAACACACCTTGCAAGATCAAAGTGAATGATATAGTATTAAAACAGGCCCACCAATTCAAATATTTAGATACAATGATTACAGCAGATGGAAGAAGTTCAACAGAAATAAGATGCAGAATAGGGCAGGCAAAAACAGCATTCAGAAAAATATACTGTGTAATATGACCTTGTCATTAGAGGTGAGAAAGAGAGTGCTATATACCACCTTTACTAACATATGGGTGCGAGTCTTGGACAATAAACAGGCTGGAAAGTGGGAGATTAGAGGCAACAGAGATGTGGTTCTACAGAAGAATGCTGAGAATACCATGGACTGCCAGAAAAACTAATGTAGAGGTGTTGAGGGAGTCAAATGCAAAGCAGACCTTGATCAACAATATAAGAAAAAGGCAATCTTTTTTTGGCCACTTCATGCGACAGGCAGGTTTAGAGAACATAGTCACAACAGGCAAAATTGAAGGCAGCAGAGACAGAGGGCGACAACGTGAGAAAATATTTGATAGTTTGACAACCTGGCACGGCAAGGAAACAACAACGACTGATACATAATACTGTGGACAGAGAGCTGTGGAGAGCCATGACAGCCTACGCCAGCCGGCATGGCACCTGATGATGATTCCTGCATGTTGTGGATAGCCAATCCATTGTCTGTAAGGTGCCTGAAGATGATATTCCTTGTATCTGATTATGTTGCTGAATTTAGTGGCAGAACCATTGTCTGTAAGGTGCCTGAAGATGATATTCCTTGTATCTGATTATGTTGCTGAATTTAGTGGCAGAACCATTGTCTGTAAGGTGCCTGAAGATGATATTCCTTGTATCTGATTATGTTGCTGAATTTAGGTATGTTATTTTCATGTGAATAGCTAATATGTGCATTAGTAACACTTTGACATTTGGAACATTAAAAAATAAATGTCAACCTACTGTATGTACATATTGCCTAGAAAACCACTACAGCCAAAATTTGTTGGGTTGATTACTACGTTTTGAATGACATGTTACCAGCTTTTATCATTTGTCTTTGTGCAAATATAATTAGGGTCTATATATATTTATAAACTAATTTGTTTGCAGAATGTTGGACGTGTCTACATGCATTCTGGAGATGCATCGTGGGAAACTCTGACTACCGTATGCGTCGAGAGGAGTTAGCAGATTTAGAGGCTGGGAACAGTGTCAGCGATATTGATATGGTGGCTAGGTTTGTGTTCCCACTGACCTTTGGTCTGATCAATCTGTGCTACTGGTTGATGTACTTTTACCTAGAAGTTAGTTGACTAAATGGAACCATCTGCATTAATGTTACCTGTTATTTATAATATCTCACCCACACCAGCTTACCTGGCAGTAGTTTTGTTTTAGTAGCTCAACTGCCTGATATCTAGCAATAGTTAACACCATGTGTATTTTCAACTCTGAATTCACTTAAATAGTTGATGGTGTCACATAGTATTAAACTCATGCCAAAAATATATGCAGAATACTCCAAAGGGTTCCTCATATTTATAAAGGACTCAGTTGACTATAACAATAATATTGACAAGCATTTCCATTGTAATGTATTTGTTGCCTGGATTACAAATCTAATAAGATTTTCAACAAACTGTTATTTCTTTTAATATGTTCAAAATACAAAGATTTTTATTTCCTTTAATACTTCTTTTTTTATACTAAGTGTAGTCAGAACCTCTTTGTTTTCCTCTCCTTCCATGAAGTTCTCTGAATTCTTCTATATATCCGTATAAACATCTCAAGTACTTACTGTGCAAAACTGAAATCCAACAAGTAAAGCTAGAAACAGGGTAATGAAGTTTTGCTAATCACTGGAAGCACACATAATCACACATAAAAATTGACGTTTTGACCAAAATGCCTTTATCAAGATTACATGTGCGTGCGCACGCACACACACACATATATATATATATATATATATATATATATATATACATACACAAAACAACGGGCAAGAATAACACAACTGAGGGTCACATGGCTAGCTATCAAAATGTATAAGTAACTAGGTCAGAGTTGACACAAACAGAAAACATATAAAGAAGGCACTCAAATTTGTCTCATTTTCACATGTATTTGAGTGGATTCTTTGTACATTTCCTGTTTGTGTGTGCGATTATGTGTTTTTTCAGTGATTAACAAAAACTTCATTATGTTGCTGAATTTAGGTATGTTATTTTATGTGAATAGCTAATATGTGCATTAGTAACACTTTGACATTTGGAACATTAAGAAATAAATGTCAACCTACTGTATGTACATATTGCCTAGAAAACCACTAGTTATACATTTCTAGTTATATTTCTAGATGTATTCTAGATGTATTTCTAGTTATACATCTCAAAGGTAACAATTCTGTCTACCAGTTTGTTATTATCCATGTTTTGAGTCCTACTTAATGTGGAATAAATGTAGCATTTTATATTTCATTTTTAGTTTCACACAACAATCAATAATTAGTGAGACTGCTGTAAAAGTGTATAATAATAGTGCTTACGTAATACACAAGGTCGATCAGCTTTACAATCAACTAAAAAACTTAGGGAATGAAACAATACGGATAACAGTATACAAGACTGTTTCGACCTTAAGACCTTTTTCAAGAAAATACAAGACGTGAACAAACAGTAAAAATAAAGGCACTAAAAGCATTAGACTGTAGACATTTAACATTTCTGCTCGCTAATACTTTTGTGATATCACCTTTATTTTTGATGGTTTTTCTTGAAAAAGACCTTACGGTAAAAACTGTCTTCTATACTGTTATTTGTATTTTTTCATACCCATACCCTGACAGTCTATGCATTCATTGTAAAGCTGATCAACTTATGTATTACCTAAGTGCTATCATTTTTAGTTTGTGATTTGTTTAGATGTTAATATTTTCCTCATGTCATTGAATGTACTTTTAACCATTCTTTCTCCTTAATCCATTCCCTCCAGGGCCAGATAAATGGAACACATTATATGGAACAAAACAACAACTCACAAACACATGTATATATCACACAATGGCATTGGGTCAAACGGTATGAGCCCATGGACTGCTGGATCAGCAACCAACCAACCAACCTCTTTAATCCATCCAATCTCTGATAGCCCACTATATATTAATTCCAGAATAAGCTGTTGGCACCCGATTGACACACGGTCATTTAGATTGATGTCCGTTACCGGTTCCATGCGAATAGACATGCTAAATTTAGCCCTGACATTTTTACATGTAATGGCGGCTTCTAGTTTTGTTTACACCCTTGTTTTACCTGTTTATTCAATGTATGGTGAGTAGCTGTATTGATGCAATTTATTTCTAATATTTACTTGTAATTAGTCTGTTGTCTTTTTCTCTTAAGACTTTCTTTTGTGGGCCTTCAAATAATTTTTTCCTAATGGACTCTGTCGAATGCCTTGCTGTAGTCTATGAAGCAAATGTAGAAACTGTTTTGGATTTCTATATATTTATCTATTAATAGTCTGAAACTAAAAAAAATTTCATTACTGTGTGTTCTGTAGCAGAGCAGGAAGGCTTTTTGGCTGTGGAAATAAAGGCAGCTTTGCCATAGCTGTCGTTGCAACGTGTACAAGATGAATTTGTTATTGCACCCCCAAAACTCCTTGTCCTAACCGTAGAACCTGGGACCTCCATGTTTTTAAGGCCAGTATTCTAGCCATAAGCTCCACAAACTGATACTAAGTATATCTTATCAGGTTCCATTGTTAACCTAAAACCAACTTGTTCTTCACCACCTCTAATGTCTATCTTGTTCTTAATTCTAACATGTAATATCTTGAGCAGTATTTCGGTTATCTGTCTCTTCAAGCTTCTTGTACTGTATTCTGTACAATCCACAGTCCTGTGCTTTTTTAGATAGTTGATTGTATACTGATGATCTTAGATTTTAAGTTATGCACACATAAACAATATATTATTTCTTCCTTTACTACATTTCTTTTAGGTTGTAAATCATAACACAAAACATTCCATTTTCTGGACTACATCCTGATAATCTGCTGGAATTTGAGAATAAATGCAGAATTAACTTAACACAAACATGGAGTTTACAACAAACTCAAGAATCACACATTGCTTTTGTTTACAATAAAAATATGTAATGTCAAGTGTTACGGTAAAAATCCATTTCTAATTATAGCAAACTATCTACATTCAACAACATTTGAGAGAATATGCCTTCCAGATTAATATTCACCACCTTGTCAGTTTCACATGACTGCTCACCAAGTTCTGGAAGATTTTTTTTCAAGAAAATTGCAATATGCAGTGTAGTGGTATTAACCTCTTAGCTGCAGAGGTATCCTTAAGGATACGATGAGGGGTTGCCGCTATTTTGCTGAGATGTTCTCCTTCTTAGTTTCACAGGGAAATAATTCATCTGGATGTTTTCTTATAAGCATCCAAATGGATGTTTTCTTATAAGCATCCAAATGGATGTTTTCTTATAAGCATCCAAATGGATGTTTTCCTGAAAAGCTAAGAAGAGGATGATTTCCGCAAAATGGCGATGGATTTTCATCATATCCTTAAGAATATCTCTGCAGCCAAGGAGTTAACCTAGTGCACGTGAAGATTATGTGACAATGTAAGGACCAAAATAGCAATCGCTCAAGAGTTGTGTGGAAATCTATCGTTGAGGTGACCTAGTAGTACTCATCACATTTCAAAAATGTGTGTAAATATTCAAAGTATATGCATTGATTCGTTGTTGTCGTGGAAGAACTGATTACAAAACTTTATACTTGCTGCACACAACTTCCGTAGAGTCCTGTCTAAATTAATCCAAAACATTTTAGTGGTATTCCTGTATCAAAGTGGCTGAAGATCATTCAACCAAATAATCAGCCAACAGATTCAGCCCAATGTCCAAACCACAATGATTACATTCTTCAACACTAATGAGCTCCAGAATTTTACACATTTTCATCCATATTTTGCTGTCGTGTTAATGTCAATATTTGTCATTTTTTGTGTTTGTATTCTTGATAAAGACCTTTTGATAAAAGCGTTGATTTGTGTCTGTTATGTGTTTCTAATAATAAGCAAAAACTCATTACCCCGTTCCCAGCTTTAGCTATAGAATTTTACAAAACAGATCTGTAATGCCTACTGGATGCAGCGAGCAAATATCACCCTGAGAAGTGACACACATGCAATTAGAATGAGTATCCTGACAATGTATCCGCAGGTTGTCACTGAGAGCTATGAAAGGCCGCAGATTCAACGAATTTGAGAAGTTTATTCTAAAAAATGCCTATCAGAGAAACAGTAAGAGATATAAATAGAGGTAAAAATTAGTGAATTTTACCTCTCTTCAACAGAAAGGAAGTAAAAAAGGTTAAAGATATAAAAATAGTAACAGATAGGTAGAATTAGTGAAACAGAATTGTGAGTGAAATTAATAAATAAAATAAAATGTAGAAATAGTGAGAGAAACAGAGAAAGGTAGACACAGTAAAAGAGAGGTAGATAAGGTGACAGAAACAGAGATAGAAATGGTAAAAGATAAGCGAATGTAAAAGGTTCCGCATTGCTCTCATGCTGACCCAGAGTTAGCAGATAATCAATATTCTAAAAGTAACTCGCCGTAGTGCATCCTGGAAACAGAAATAGTGGCTCATGCTGTGTTTCTAACTTTTAGGGATCATGGATGTGTTATTCCTACTTGCTCAGTTGAAATGCAAATGTATGGGAGGGGGGGGGGGGGGTGGCAGCCAAGATATTCAGGTATGGATAGATGTCGTTATATGGTAGATGTTGCAGAAGCTAACACTTGATCCCATTCAAAATAGGAGCGATGACTCAGGTAATGGATAAGTCGCCCGAGATAGGTGCACAGTCATCCCTCAGTTATCGTGGTTAATAGGGACCAGAACCGGCCGCGATATATGAAGTAGTGTCATCCTCTCATTTTTAACACACGTACATTTTTTGTGTATGTATAATATCAATAAGTTTATATGAAACCATATA
This sequence comes from Meghimatium bilineatum, assembly GCA_034231615.1. Lineage (NCBI taxonomy): Eukaryota > Metazoa > Mollusca > Gastropoda > Stylommatophora > Philomycidae > Meghimatium > Meghimatium bilineatum. The sequence goes on along the minus strand of CM067312.1, from coordinate 31,243,693 downwards.
AGTGTATATGTTATCATTAGAACATTAAAGAATAGTTTCAAACATGTAAATAAAATATTAATAGTATAAATAACATACATAAAATAATGTATAAATACGTATAAATAATATAAATAATAATGTGTGTGTGTAACATATGTAGATGTAACTAAAGTGTACATACTGTAAATATGTTTTTAGAAATCCGCGATGTACTGAGGCCGCGATAAATGAACCGCGAAGTAGCAAGGGATGACTGTAATCCAACTACTTCTTTGGGTGATAAATGCAATTGTGAAAGGTCAAAACACAGACCATGCTACGGAATGGATTGGAAGGTCATCAGTGGATGTGACAAAATGCACAGGTCAAATTCCAGACCCCTGACATGTTTGGCAAAGCAGGGCCTCACCTAGGAAGGTGTATCAACCCCAAGTCTAATCGAATATCACCATTGCCCAACATGGCTGATACAGAAGAAATTATCTCTGAGACATGGAGGGTGGTGATGGAATGGTCTTCCTACACGAGGGATAGTTTGCCGGCTGCAAAGTGCCTTGTTGGAGCAAAGATGCACAGTGGGTGACCTGGACAAACTATCAGCTCATCTTGTGACATATACTCCCTCCCAGTAGAAGACTTCTTCAATAGGCATTGCATAAGCTGAAAGCTGAAGTCTCCTGGGTATGAAAGAAAGCTCTGAGAATCCAACCCACTGCATATAGGATATAAAATCAAGTTGCCTGCAATTCTTAAAGTTAGTGTCAAACAAACCAAGACAAACAGTAAAATATAGGTAGAAATAGTTAGAAAAACAGAGAGTAGAAATAATGAAACAGAAATATAAAGGAAGAACTAGTGTGAGAAACAGAAAAAGAAAGGTAGAAATAGTGAGACAAACAAATATGAAAGATAAAAGTAGAAATAGTGAGAGAAATAGAGAAAGAGTAGAAATAGTGAGAGAAACAAATAAAAAGAGAGGTAGAAATATCAGTCAAACAGAAATAAGAGAAACAAAGAAAGAGTAGAAATAGCAGGATAAACAGATAAAGTACAAAAAAGTACAAAGAGAGAGAAAACATACAGATAGAAGATATAATATGAAAATGTGCTAGAGGCGTGTCAATATTTTGGAATGTACACTGAATAATCTTACAACATCTACACTAAACAGAAGTCACAACCAAGTACAACTACATTTTAAGGACTAGACATGAGCTCAAACTAATACATACAAACTACTAACACATCATAGATTTTCCTACAATTACCATCACAACCAACCAGACACTCACAAAAATACCTGTGAATAAATTCAAATGCACACTTTTTTTTACTGCATTTGTGTAGTTCTGGACCTGAAAGGGGAGCTAAGAACAGTGATGCTGTTACCTGACGTAAATAAACATATCAGTAATTAAGGAGGTTTTTAGGATATAGTTGTCTGCCACATCCCACAGAGAGTCTAAGTGACCCAGAAGTCATGCTGAAGTCTGTGTTGAGCCAAAAGGCGCACATATCGCAGCCAAGCTGTAAATCATGATGCCGTGCATTCTATTCCCTGGACTACATGCTAAGCAACAGGAATTTGTGAATGAGAGCAGAATATATTTAAATGACTAAGTCCCCTCTGCAGAATGAAAGAGAACTGATTGTCACAGCAACCAAGAATTGAATTCCAATCTCAAGGAAGACCCCCTAAAGAATGATGAAATAACAACTTGGAAGACCAAGTCTTGCACTATATCCATATCAGAAGAGAAGCTTGCTGAATGATTATGTGATATCTACTCAAGAAGACCTTTACATATGAATAAATATGGCAACCATTCATCAAGTAGGTGTTTCAGTGCACTGATTTTGTTCAAGGAACAATAGAAAACACTTGTCAACCTTTGCTCATGCTATGAAGTATTTCCTCACATAAACTATCAATAACAAAGGAGGATAACACTATCAAACACACAACAGCAACAAAGCTCAACTCCAATCAAAATGTATGGGGAACTAGAAACAAGTGGAAATATTCTGCCATTACAAATGAGCATACTATTTACTATGTTATAAATGTACTCAGTAAAAATAAATGTACACAAAATGTATAAATGTAAACATCTAGCTGAAATATATCATGTACATAATATAACTTCATGTATAAGACTGGTAGAAGTGATATAAATGTTACTTTCTTGTCCCTAATCTAACATGTTACTGCCTTGTCTGTAATCTATTATATGTGCTACTTTCTTGTCTCTAATCTAACATGTTACTGCCTTGTCTGTAATCTATTATATGTGCTTTCTTGTCTCTAATCTAACATGTTACTGCCTTGTCTGTAATCTATTATATGTGCTACTTTCTTGTCTCTAATCTAACATGTTACTGCCTTGTCTGTAATCTATTATATGTGCTACTTTTTTGTCCCTAATCTAACATGTTACTGCCTTGTCTGTAATCTATAATATGTATAATATATATATTAAAGCACACACAATCAGGGATCTTCTATTTGCTGATGACTGTGCCCTAAATGCCAACTCTGAGGCTGATCTACAATGTATTATAGACAGATTCTCCAAAGCCTGTACCAACTTTGGGCTTACCATTAACACAGAGAAAACAGAAGTCATGTTACAACCAGCACTTGGCAAAAGCTATCTCAAGCCCTGCAAAAAGGTAAATGGTGTAGCACTGAATGTTGTGAATAGATTCACATATCTAGGCAGTACGTTATCACAAAATGACAACGGTGATGATGAAGTGTATACAAGGATCGCCAAAGCAAGCAGTACTTTCGACAGATTGTACGCAAATGTTTAGCGTAGAAATGGCATTAACCTACATACTAAGCTGAAAGTTTACAGAGCAGTGGTACTTCCAGTGCTGCTATACACTAGTGAAACATGGACTGTGTATAGACGTCATGTGAAAAAACTCAAATCATTTTCATACAAATTGTCTCAGAAAAGTTATGAACATCAGATGGCAAGACAAGATTCCAGATACCACTGTCCTTGATAGAGCTGGTATCCCAAGCATTGACACGATCCTGATGCAGACACAGATTCGTTGGGCAGGTCATTTGGTGTGTATGCCAGACCATTGTCTGCCAAAGATACTTCTCTATGGTGAGCTAGAGAAGGGTATACGATCTCAAGGTAGCCAAAGGAAGCGCTACAAGGACTCGGTAAAGGACTCACTGAAAGCCTTTGAAATAGACCACGATACATGGGAAGAACTTGCACAAAATAGATCTACATGGCATTCTAAAATAAAAAAGAGCGCATCATCTTGTGAAAAGAAGAGAAATGCAGCAGCTCAACAGCGGAGAGCAGCTAGAAAGTCACGGATAGACCAAGATCCGTCTACAGTCGTTATTCCATGTCCAAACTGTCCAAGGACATTTACAGCTCGAATAGGGCTCATTAGCCATCTACGAACTCATAATCAAGGACATAACTAAAATTGAATTTTCAAAAGTGGATGTTACAAATGGTCATCATCACTTGTGATGGACGAACAACAAACAATATGTACTACTTTCTTGTCTCTAATCTAACATGCTACTGTCTTGTCTGTAATCTATAATATGTGCTACTTTCTTGTCTCTAATCTAACATGTTACTGTCTTGTCTGTAATCTAACATGTTACTGTCTCGTCTCTAATCTGTTACTGTCTCATCTCTAATCTAACATGTTACATTTTTCTTTTAAATTAGTTTAAAACTAAAATTCTATCTATTCTTGAAGAGCATATGCTCAATAAATCTCTTCCATCAAGTTGAAATTCTGCTACACCAGATTTTCTGTTATTTTATATAATAGTATACATATTTCTATCTGGAACATGCTGCCTGTGTGGCGGAAGGGGCCTGGACTTCAAAAGTTCAGGTTGCATTGAACAGTGCCACTGTCTTCTTTCCAGGCATGTCATAGGAATCGACTAAGGAAAGTCGTGGCATGGGCTGAAAATCTGTCATCTGTGAGAAAATAATTGTCGCTACATGTCTTGCCTCCATTTTTTAATCAAATGGTCCCCACGGATAATTGAGAGATGCAGGCCAGTAAACATTAAGCACTTATTAATAATGATGCTTTTCTGAAATATATTAACCATTATATACAAGCTTCCGTTTGTGACTATCAAAACAATAGTGCTTCTATGTACAAACTATATCATATACATTACATACATATATGGACATGATGATTTTATTGCATGTCTGATCATCATCAATTATTATATATATTTCAATCTAAATATTCATCTAAAATAAGATATTTCAATCAGAAAAGTTACAAGAAATTAGTGAGAAATCCAGGGGAAAAAACATTTGTATAATCATTCTGGTAGATTGGGGGAAGGGAGTAGAAAGAAGATTGATGTGGACTGAGGAATTAGCCCCTGACTTGTCATGCAGTTGTTTTTAATATTTTATTCAGGAAGAGAAAAGACAACAAATGATTCCACATGGTTTGAATCTGTGACTTTATAAATGAAAAGTTTAAATTAGTCCACCACTTACTTCTCAAAATAATGAACTCTGTACAGTGTAATAAAATGATCATCATAAATCACAAAGTGAAACTGTTATTTTTTCTTTTTTTGGGTTCAGGTCTGTGACACTAGACAGTAAATCATGTCTGCAGGGTGAATCGCAATGTTCTTTGAAGGACTTTTCACAGATTTTGCCGAACTGTGTAATTGCTGCACTGGATCTGTCATCTTTGTTCAAATGGTCTCTGCTACATTTCTGCATGAACATTTATTTCTGTAAGAGGATCTTAATCTGTAGAAGTGGACCCGAAATCAGCAACAGTCTTATTCTAAGGCAAAATGTATAGTCTGCAGTCATCTTTGATAAGTAATTAAGTCAGATCTGTCTGCCATTTTCAAATTAGGGATACTGATGCATGTTAAGTTGACCAAGACCCTACTCCCTACACCTAAATGCAGTTAATATCCTATGCAAATAGGCAGCATATTTATGATTAGGTAAGAAATAGAAAAGATAGCACCAAGAAAAAAATAATTAAGGAATGTTTTTATAAGCTAAAATTCACTTATGGTATTCAAAAATCATTTATTATCAGTCAAAACATTGCTATTTCCAAACCCAAAAATATACAGGAGATAAAATAATCTACACACTAGTCCTCACCAGAGGTAAGAATGCAACATATTGGTACCAGTACAGCAGGCAAAGTCAAACTGCTTGTCAGAAATTTAAAAAGTTTTACTTTACATGAAAATAATTACAGATCCATAAAACACAACATGAATGTGTTCATACAAACAGGATTTGATGTCTCAAAGGCCAGTTTCCAAAAAGTTTCGTGTTGTGAGTGGCTTCCGGTTACTCTGAAACGATAAAATGGAACATAGTTGTGAAGTTAGTTTTATGTTCAAGAAATGCTTTACCTGTATTTTTTTTTTAAAGGAAAATGTTTTTCTCAATGAGTGTTTTAGTGTAAGTGTAACATTACTGTAAAAAGTATTGTCATTGTTTAGAACATTCTTGTCCTCTGGCTTCCTACTTAAATTTACTTGTTTAGAACATACAATAAAAATCATTAAGAAGTGGGTGTCTACATACACATTTATTAACAAGACAAGTATTCTGAAACACAAAAAGCTTGACAGGTCAATAAAATATTTTTAATTTGGTCAAAGCTGTTTGGAAAAAAATACTCTGAATACAGATTTATATGGTAAGACATAATGGTATCTGTGATATTTAGCACCCTCAACATTGGACTTTGGTCACCAGTTATTTGTGCTCTTTCTTATACAGCAATGATCTACAAACATTCATGGAGTAGTGTTCTTACATAAAAGGGGTCTTCAAAAATATATCAATGATACGCCTAATAAATAATCTTTCTTACACTTGCAGTGACGTACAAACAAAGCATTAGTGACACTCTCAAGAAGTAATGTCCAAATGACATTTTTTGGTTTGTGATGTTTTATTTGAATTTGTAAAGACATTTGTTTTGAAAATAGAATGATTTGACAATTTTGTTAGGACAATCATTTGTCAGCCTGACTACTATCAATTTCTTAAAAGTTATAGGTTAATAATGTGCACAATTACACACCATGTTCCCAATTGTATACATATCCATCAAAAAAGTTAAGGACCACTTTTTTTGGGAGAGTGCAAAGGCGAAAAAATTTTTTACAGAGCATCATTTAAAATATAGCATGACAAGTTTATAAGTTACAATCAACACTATACTTCAATGTACCAGCATTCATGTGTAAAATGACAGTAACAATACATGCAACCCTCATTTTAAATACATTCAAGGCACCATCACGGCATAGAAATGATGAGATTACGAATGCTAAGTACCAGAAGCAGTTCATGTATAGTTGTAGGATATGACTGATGTTGTTTTACTCGTTGCCCAAGCTGATCCCAAAGATGTTCTATGGCATTTATATTGGGACATTTTGCAGGCCAAAACATTCTATTGACACCTACTTGTTGCATGAAAGCATTTACTGCACGATAATAGTGTGGAGAGCACTGGTTTCTGTCCAATGCACTATATTCTGCACTGAAGATACATAGAAGGAATTATAATATGACATTTCTAGAGTTCTAGACAACAAGCCAAATTGCTAGTAAAGCCTAGTTGCAGCTACTACGAATGGGAACACTTCCATCCATGAAGTTCCTGTCATCCTCAAAAGATCTATTACACAAGTAGTAGAATCAATTGGAAATATAATGTGCATAAACATCAACAGTGGCAGTCAGTTGTAATAAAGGGATAATTGGCCATAGAATTGATTGCTATATCTTGATTCTTGATTAGGAACCAGCATTATTGCCCAATGGACATTCCCATAAATGCTCTGCTTACTATTCCATCAGCCATCTAAAAGTATATGAGCTCAATGTCCCAGTCAGTTGTTGATTCTTCTGGTCTTACCAGTGAACTCACTGTTCCTCCACTCTCACCTGGTCACTACAATTTCTAGTATTCTATGAACATGCCCACTTATTTTTTCAGCATCTTCTTCATCATTGTAGCACATCCATGACTGCTTTAGTTAATTCAGCCCAGCCTCTTCTCATCACTTTGCCATCTATATAGCTTTAATTGCAGGTGCATCAACTCTTTCATTGCCCGACTCCTGCATGACCAGAACATTAGAACCATGTGATACTGTAGGCGCTGTTGAGGCGTGACCCACTCCTTGTGCATTTTTCTATCTTGCACAGCATACTCTGAGTGATAGAATCACTGTAGGTGTTGGGTGCTCCGTCCTCAGCCAAGTGAGAATCACTGTTATTTTCTCTAGCTCCATTCTTATGCTCAATGTTGTAGCGGAATAGGCAGTAGATTTTTCCACCACTTTCTTGCCAATTTGGTAGATGAACCCCCATCCACATCTGTTTGTTTCTCATATTACTGAGTCATATGTTTAGGTAATTATGGTTAATCTTGTGATTTGTGAGTACTGCTCTATGAGTTCTTGTATCATTCCCATGTCTTATTTGCAGCCTTATCACGACACTTTCTTCCTAGCTGTATTACAAACATTCCTCAACTACTTTATTTACTTCCATCCATTTACAGACTCTTCCTACCTCTTCCAGCTGGCAGACTCTGAGTAGGGTTATCTCCTGCTTCTGACATCCAAGACCTTTTTCGTTTGATGTGCCTTCCTTTTGTGCTATCTAGAGGTTGGTATAAAGGGTGATGGTCATTGCAACTTTAGAGTATTATTTCACCTGTGCTACTTAATGTCTTACTTTGATGCTGGATAGATCTATAAAAAAAAAACTTCATGGCAGCAATTGGTGTATCTCTGGTACATCCTAGAGCTGCTCTCATGACTTTTCCAACCTATCAGTTTGTGTTTGCGAGTATGAGTAATCCTAGAACATAGTCCATAACAGATAGTAACACTGTCTGCATCAGCAAAAAGAGTGTTTATTGTTGCATCTCTGTGTATCATCATGTGACATATTCTTTCAAGAATGTGGTTTTCCTTATGGATTCTCTGAACACTCTGCGATTCTGGGCGAGTTTACCTTCTTGTATGATTCCCTCTGTCTTATTTTCAGCCCAATCATTGCATTCTCTTCCTTAGCTGTATTACAACATTCATCAAAGATTTTTAAACATCAGAACACACACTGCCAATCCAGGAGTACATCAGAAGACAACAGATTAAGTGGTTTTCACATGTTTCCAGACTACCATCAGACAGTGCCCCTTAAAAAGCGTTACTATACAGACATGATAGATACAAAGCCAGGGGCATAACATACAAACGATGGATTACAGAAATGAAAGAGCCAATGAAAATAATCATATATCAAGCACACTAAAAAGCCATCTCTAGATAATTATTCTACCCATGACTCTGCAGTGCACAAATGGGTATAAAGCAAAAAGAAAGAACTACCATCTCTGGTTTTAATAAATGTATTAATGACTTCACACCTACATCATGTTTCTGTGAAGATTGCACAACAAGAGGTGAGAGAACTCTACCTGACCCAGCTGCCTGCACCTGTACAATTTTGTAAGTTAAGATGTTAAAAAGCACAGGTGACAGTGGAGATCCCTGTGACAATACCAGTGCTGCTATGGTTCTGATCTCTGAGGTCCAGGACCCCAATTTTAAAGCAACTCGTCTAGACATGACCACTACTGCTATCGATCGAATGATCCATAGGTTGATGCTGAGATAAGTTAGCAAGTGGACAGGATTGTCAAAACAGACTCATAAGTATCTTTCAGTTCTATCACTGCGAGTGCTGTTTTTTCTTATTCCTAAAAGGCCCTATACGCCAGATTGCTGCATTAATGTTTCTGTCTCTGCCAAGTCTGTGTACTCCGAGAGTGTCTGGAAGTAAGCCCATTTTCTTCATTGATAGCCACAAGTCTTGTAATGATTCTTTATAGTAACTTTCCATATACATTCTGCAGGTTGTTCATGAGATAGCTTGTAATGTTGGTTATGTCCTTGCCTGGTTTTGCAAGTGGAAGGAGGTAGTGACCACTCTTCTAGTCTTCAAATTTTAGTTGAATTCCTGTGTAATTTTCTTCAAGTCACTTCCAATATCTTTCAGAAGACCTTATAATATTCCATTTGATGTCTTCTTTATTGATTTTTTCCACATCCTTTTGTCAAAAAGATACTAACCTCAACTTCATATTGTTGTTGCTATCATTGATAACCAAATGCTGCTGAGTAGTTTTACTCTTGGCAGCACAATTCCATTCTTGAAAAAGTGCTGGTCTTCTTCATCCATTGGTTCCAGAAATGCTGTTAAGAGTTTGCAAAACAGCCTTACGTTCACCAATAAGTGTTCTGACTTGCTTGCCATCTCCTGTTTTTGTTTATATTCTCAGTTGTCCCCTTGTTACGTTATATTTTGTTTTACAGCACACTTTGTTGTGTAAAATTTTTATTTTCACTTAACAGGAAAGTATCCAATATACGCAGTATTAAATTTGAGTTGTTGCATTTTTGTAGGTGCTGTTTCCTTTGGCTTACTTAAAGTAACAAATTCACATTTTTGTAGATGCTGTTTCCTTTGGCTTACTTAAAATAACAAATTCACATTTTTGTAGGTGCTGTTTCCTTTGGCTTACTTAAAATAACAAATTCACATTTTTGTAGATGCTGTTTCCTTTGGCTTACTTAAAGTAACAAATTCACATTTTTGTAGATGCTGTTTCCTTTGGCTTACTTAAAATAACAAATTCACATTTTTGTAGGTGCTGTTTCCTTTGGCTTACTTAAAGTAACAAATTCACATTTTTGTAGATGCTGTTTCCTTTGGCTTACTTAAAATAACAAATTCACATTTTTGTAGATGCTGTTTCCTTTGGCTTACTTAAAGTAACAAATTCACATTTTTGTAGATGCTGTTTCCTTTGGCTTACTTAAAGTAACAAATTCACATTTTTGTAGATGCTGTTTCCTTTGGCTTACTTAAAGTAACAAATTCACATTTTTGTAGATGCTGTTTCCTTTGGCTTACTTAAAGTAACAAATTCACATTTTTGTAGATGCTGTTTCCTTTGGCTTACTTAAAGTAACAAATTCACATTTTTGTAGGTGCTGTTTCCTTTGGCTTACTTAAAGTAACAAATTCACATTTTTGTAGATGCTGTTTCCTTTGGCTTACTTAAAGTAACAAATTCACATTTTTGTGGAAGTATTTACTGTGTTACTGCAGATATATCATACATTGTATTTGATTATTATCTAATGATTGTTCGATCAATGTAAACTGTGAGTACTTTCATGCGTGAGTAAGAACAAAATAAAAATTACTAATAAGAAAAGTTTCCTATACAACCAAATGTGAGATTTCTACTTTCACCTCTGAAACTGGAATCATGGGTACAAAATAAATCATTGAAAAAGACCACAAGAAAGTACATACACAATAAAACACATGAATATTGTGATATAGTTTTATGTTGGATATAATCTCATGCCTAATTACTTGCATGAATAAGTGTTTATGTTTAACATATTGGATTTTCTAGTAATCTTTTACTTAATATTTATTCTCAAACTCCTGTTGGTTAGCAGGATGTAGTCCAGAGAACAGAATGTATTGAATCGTGGTCTATAGCATGACTATCAGATCTTCACCTTTTAACTCAATTTAAGCATATTGGGTTACTTTAATCTACAATGTAGGATAGCCAAATCCACCCCCAATTCTCCTTGGTTGACTCTTACATCATGCACAGTAGGTGGCAGTGCTACTATTATTTGCTTTCCTTTCAAGCCCTATCAAAACAATAACAGTAATAATATCATCACTGTCATACAGGGTGCCACACAAGCTCACTTGCACACACAAAAGGATAACTCATATTGTTGATACTCCAATGGTAGCATTTCAGTGGGCTTACTTTAACTTGGTGTTGTTTATCTCCACTCCAAAACTTACCTTATTGGTGAGCAAAAATAACAGCTGTCATCATGCACCATTTCACCAAGTTTTTTAATGTTATGGAGTTTGGAGTTTCAGTGTAGCTATTATTATAATTTTAGATTTGTCAACAGTATTAAACCTTTGCTCCCAACTTTTTTTTTCTTGGTTACACTAGCACTTTGAGCTAACACTATATTTTCTGCACATCTGAGAGTGTTCTTAACTCCCGGATCATTAATCTTGGTGTTCTTTTGTTATTGCATTTAGAGTATATGTTTAATAACATGTACATGTAAGACATATCGATTGGATATTTTGTGGCCCTCAAACACATTTTTAAATACACGAACATTGTTAAAATATTGGCAAAACCTTTTATCCATATTAGAAAATATACTGTTATAGACCTAAAACAGACCTAAAATATGTTCTAAATAAGTCAACAATTCTCAACAATATAATCAAACTGTACACATTTAAAGTAGAAATAAACCTACAAAACAAGTTAGAAAACTTTTAGCAGTAGTGTTGACATTTGAGCAACCCCATAATAGTTTTAGTGAAGGTTCCAATTTTTCAATCAAGAAATAAGTGGCATAATTAATAGCTCAGACAAGAATTTCTAATTTTCTCAACTCAGGTGAGGATTTTCCTAGTTTTCCTAGTTTAGAAAGTCAGGTATCATTTCCAACTTGGTTGGTGAACTGATGAATCAATTAATCTTCAATGAAATGAAATCCTATGTGTTAGTACACAATTCAGAAAATTAATGTTAGAATTCAACCATTATTAAATCCTATATGTTAGTACTGAATTCAGCAAATTAATGTTAGAATTCAACATTTATTAACATGATATACAGGTTTCCCAGATAAATTTAAAATGTCATTAAATTCCAAGTTAATGTTTCTTTTTTTTTTTCTGGAATTGTGAGCATTCCAGCTCTTGTATTCTTGTGTGCAATTGGGATTTTTTCTCCAGAGCATTATTTCATGCCCAGAATGCCTCAACTGTCAGCATTGTGCAATGCTTTGAGAAGTAGCCTACTCAGAGAGGGTACATACATAATTGTATAAATGAAGTGCTGTGGAGTATCCACCAACTCACTATAAATGCATGTCATCTACTAGGGGTTTACTGTTGCATTGTAGTTGGTCTTATGGGACACTGATGTGACAGACCTGCATGCAGCCAAATTAATACAATTGTTATTTTAAAATATATTTAATCCATAAATAACAAAATGAACGCTAACAATGAGGTTACTCAGAATATTATATCTGAACAGACATGAGCTCTTGAAGCCATACCATCTTTGGTTTCCTGTTCTCTCATTATTCTCAACCTAGAATAAAAGTGGGTAACAGAGCCAGCAAAGCCAAGTTCAACAGAAAATATGGATACTACATATTTGATATCAGCATGCTGAATGTGTGAAGATGCCCACATTGCACAACACACAAGTTTGTGCAATTATGAACTACCTTCAAACTTTGTATAATGGATGAACTAACTTCAAACTTTGTATAATGGATGAACTAACTTCAAACTTTGTATAATGGATGAACTAACTTTAAACTTTGTATAATGGATGAACTAACTTTAAACTTTGTATAATGGATGAACTAACTTTAAACTTTGTATAATGGATGAACTAACTTTAAACTTTGTATAATGGATGAACTAACTTCAAACTTTGTATAATGGATGAACTAACTTCAAACTTTGTATAATGGATGAACTAACTTCAAACTTTGTATAATGGATGAACTAACTTCAAACTTTGTATAATGGATAAACTAACCTCAAAATAACCATTTGTTAATTTTTTGCTTACAGTTAATGTATGTTGAAATATTGCTTATGACAGGTGTGAAAAAAAACTAGCCTGTCAAGCCATGTTTACATGCCCATAAACTGATTTAATATCACTATATGATCTGGCACACCTGCTCTCACATAATATCGAATCAACAGGTGTCACATCCAAGCTTCAAACCATGATGTTAAGCGGTGAAAAATAGGAAATGGGAAAAATCAAATCTTTGATGTTACAAAGACAATTGTCACATTTTCACTGTAAAGTTCATCCAAAAGACTTCTGATGGTGAAGACATCTAGCACACAAAAAAAAGTGTCTTTTGATCATGAGAATAGGAGGTGACAAAATACGAATTTTTTTTTTAAAGGTGTGCAAGAAAAAATGCCCAAAAAAGTTACAATTGCAAACAAAAAAACTGTTTGCATCAATATCTGTGTTGTAATGTTCTAATTGTGCTAAACACATTATCTTGTGTATAATATAACTACATTGTTAGTAGTAAAATACTATCTCAATACTTGATTTAATGTTATCATTATGTTTAAATAACCAATATTTGTACTTACAATATTTTATAATAGGTAAGTTTTGATGGTCTAGAACTGGTTAACTCAATTTACATTAATAATAACAAGACTCATAACCCATCAGATTTGTAGGGATGTCACATTGGAGATATCAGTACACGAGGCCATCTAAACTCTTCTCAGCCATTCAAATCCCCATTGAGGCTACCTCGTTGAAGTGGAGTGGAGGCTTAGTCCAGCCAACAGAAGCTAGAAACTAAGATTGGTCGGGCCATCCCTAACACAGACAGGACCACAGTCCTGCCCAAACAAGCACTGGTGCTGAAGTCAGATATACCAGGCCAGGAGGCGCACCGGCAAACATGGTATCACACGATATGATTTCACAACAAAAACCATTCAGATGAGTATAGAAAAATTGGTACTTTATAGAAATATGTATCCCACCACACTTTGTTTCCCTTGCTTATGTTTATCAGACAACAGATAATTATTTATTAATTCAAATAAGTTCTTTATGGTTAGGAGAGTTTTAGCAAAGTTGTATTTTACATAACTAACCCTAACCCTAAATAAATTTTATATTTAAATTAATAAATACCATACCGTTGTCTGATGAACATAGGCAAGGGAAATAGACAAATATAGGGATGGATGGGGTCTCCCATATACTTCCGCAATGAATTGAAAAATCATGCCAGGACCACCTCTTGATGTCAATACACGCTTTTATTTCACCACCTCTTTTCTTTCTTCCCTCAACTGTTGCTTGCACAATAGTATACTAAGTAAACTATGACTCATTAAACGTTTAAAATCAAGCAAGCTTAAGTTTTTCACTACTGCCAAAAGTGATTTTTTTTTATAACTTGCAAGCTTGTTGTCTGTTGCTGAACAAATATATTTATCATATATTTTATATAAATATATAAAAAATAAATATAATTTACTGATTTCTAACAGATATTAGTCAGCACTTATATTGAAGCGTCCCAATCATTTTCATATCTGCATTTACTGTCAATCTCACATCCAAAAGGTTAGTACTAATGATCTTACTCCAATACTGATCTTTTCCAAATCATATTCAGCAATACCATGGCAAACATAGCTGTTTTGAGTTTTATCTTCATTACTTACATTTCCCTGAATTGCCATTATAAAGGTATTTGAAAGTGGTAATTGAGGTTAATTATTATGGGGAAACTATTCTCTAATGGTAAAAAAAATTTAACTCAAACTTCTCAAACTTTCTCTTGAAATGGATTGTTTTCCCCTTTTTGAGAGGTTCACTGTTTATTCTGATTTTATTTAATCAAGAACTTACACAGGTAACATACATTTTTAAATTTGCAACATGTGCAAACAAACAAAAATATTCATAGAAAAAATTAACAACAAGAATCTGTGCAATATCTTGTGAAGATTATTGTTCTATTGTGACAGTAACAACCATGAGTAATTTAAAAATTAGCTGTATTATTAGACAATGGTGTCACTTTATTTCCTCTCAAATGTAAAAACTTAGATTTTTTATTACGTGGAGTAATAGATGTGTTGCTATCATGAGCAGGTGTCATAACATAAACTGCAGGAGTTGTTTCCTGGCTCCATGAAGAAACAGAAATGTTGCTAATCATTCTGGGAGTGGGAGTTACTTGTTCATGCAACAAATTTCTTGGTGGTGTATTATTAGGTGGTATTTTCTTATCAAATCTCTCCCTACACAGTGCTCTCTCCCTACACAGTGCTCTCTCCCTACACAGTGCAGTTACCGTTTCAGACTTCTTGGTATTATATACCTTATCTGTAGGTATAACCTTAATGGGTGAACTATTCTGTACATTTAAATTAGTAGATTCAATGAAATCACTTTCATTAGCTGTATTTTGTTGGGGAATAACTGTTTTTATTTTTACACAGTCCTTAATATAAGGTTCTTTAAATTTATATTTCTCAAACTGTGCAAGAAGTTTAGCAACATTCGAACTATGTATCTTTCTTCTAGAATTAATAGACTTTAATTTGACTTCTTTCTGATTGTCAATAGTCTGCTGAAATCTTATGTAGTTGGATGATGTATCTTCTGATTTTATATCTCGTGCAGAGATATCATGTTTTGAGGTTTGTTTCTTCCAAAATGGGAAAACTCTTGTCACTAGTTTAGATAATTTGAATATTTTTTCAACTTCAGCATCTTTATGAGAATGTTCACATATTTCCTTGTCAAGATCCTGTGTAGAATATTTAAAAGAGATTTTTCTGTTATTGAGACATTCCTGAGTTTCACATCTTTCCATCAAATTAACCTTATACAATTGACTATCACGTGTACAAGAAGTGTTAGCAACAAGATTTTTGGAGACGGCCTTCTGTAAGATATCTTGGTATAAGTTAGATGTGAAACTAACCTGCCCTGTCTGTGAACCAACTTTGCTTTTTCCAAGCTGGATGACTTTATCTGCAGCAGATGTGGTTGCATTGGCTTTATCCTTGGAGATGAAACCCTTCTGTCGTGTCATTCTATTGGGGCCACTACTTTTCTTGGGTGTAAAACCAATGCTAAATGCAACACTATCACGACGCTGGAATATAAAATAAATGTCACAATTATAATTATAATTTAATATACAAGGAGTATATAGAAGTACACAATTTACTAGTACAAGGTATTCAGTGATTTCTTTTGTATGCCTCTGAAATTTTATTGCATAGCCATTAGACAACATATTAACTATAATTTAATTGATCAATCTCTTGCTCCTTACATCCTTGGGTGCATAGGTCACGTACAAGGATTTTCAGTTCTTGTTCTCGCTTTTCTGGCAGCTTCAGCTAATGTTATTTGGTGTTCGTATGTCTCTTTGATGTTGTCAATCCAGCGTACTCTAGGAGTACCCCTGGTTCTTCTTTCTGCTTCTCCTCTCTTCATATATGATTTATAAACTAATGAATCATACAGCATTCTTTCCAGATGACCAAACTATTGCATTTGTTGATTTTGTATGTATTGTAGAATTGATATGACACCCACTCTTTCTCTTATGACCTCGTTTCTAATTCTGTGTCTTCTGGTCACTCCTATGGCTTTTCTCAGACATCTCATCTCTGTTGTAACAAGCTGTTTTTATGTTTTGTTGTTCAGAACCATGTTTGAAATTGGTAACACAGAGTTGGAATAAAGATACTTTGGATAAGATGTTTTTTTTATTGTCATTGGTAGCATTTTGTATTGCAATAAAGGGGATAATTGTCCCAATATTTGATCAGCTATGCTACAACGAATGTCTATTTCATGTAGCATCTTGCCATCTGAAGAGAATGTTGCGTCTAAGTATTTGAAGGTGTTTGTTTTATGATTTGATTTTCTACTGTTACATTTAGATTGTGTGTATCCCTTCCTAATGCCATAGTTTCTGTTTTGTCGCTGCTTATCTTCATGTTGTTATTCTTGTACTCAATGTCCAAGGATGTTAGATGACGAAGTTCAGTTTCTTCATATGGTATTATGGCTTGATCGTCGGCAAAGAGTAGCTCATTGGTATTTTCATTTTGCAGCTTGGCTTTTTTTGTAATGCTATCGATATAAGTTATAAACAGAAGTGGTGATAAAACGCACCCTTGTCTAACTCCAGATGTGACTTTAAGTGGTATTTGCTAGTTCTACTTCATGCTCCACTGATGTTGGTGGAATAATTGATTATTAGACATAAAAAAATTAAGTCAGCTGAATTAGGAACCAGTATCATAGAACATGGTTTTTACCCGACGTGTTTCGTTATGACTGACCTGAATCTAACTAAGTAGTGTCACCTATCACACTTGCTCAGTAGTGATAACACCATTCCTTGTCCTTCCCCAGAGCATGAGTCCTGGTACCCCACACACTTGTGGTTGGGTGAACCATTGGAGTAATTTTTATTTGAAACCATGAATAACGAATGAACTTGAAACTTGGATTTGTGGTTAACACACTACTGCAGCTCCCACTACACTTTGGAGCTAAATAACCAGTGGATTAGTTCCAAGTACTAGACTTATAAGTCTATCTATCTATCTATTCGCTGAAACCCTTTGTTGCCTTTCAGCGTCATGGGTAGAAGAGTTTTCTGGAGACGAACCTCTTGTGTGATGAGTATATTGTTGAATTTGTCACCTCTTTTATTTCGGCTGTCCATCGTTTTTGTGGTCAGCCTCTAGGTCTGCCTTCGCTGTATCTGTGTAGCATAGCTTGCTGTGGTATGCTTTCTGCTGATGTGTGCAAACCATTTGATCTGTTGTCTCTTGATGTATTCTAAAATAGGGGTGGTGCCAGTTTTTTGTCAAATGTCCTCATTCCTCACCCTGTCTCTTAACGATATTCCTAGGATTCTGCGTAAGCATGCCATTTCAGCTGTCACAAGTTTATCACTTATAAGTAATTAACTTTAGTTTACTGGCTGTTTATCTTCAAGATCTATTTTTCCCATAGTATTTAAACTCCCGACATGGACATCAATTACAGTGTATTTCAATATGGATACTATGTTTATTTAACCATTAGCGCGCGAAGGTCGCAAAACTGCAAGAACTGTCTTTTATTTGTTTACAACGGTTGGCGCAGTTCTGCAACCGTTGCTTTGCAATCCCTCCCCCATTCAGCAAAGTGAAAATAACACTCTCGTTAATGTCATGTGACCGGAACCAGGAAATCATAGTTAGAAGTATTCAACTTCCGATCTGATATAGCCTAATAACTAACTAGGAGAACGACGTAAAAAAATTGTCCAAATTGAGAAACATCTAGATTGGAATCTATCAGCGGGTTACAATGGCCATCAATTTGTGTAATTGACGCAAAATCATTATGAATTGTGATTCTGGTAGTAAGGAATTCTTGGGAATAATATGTTTTTAATATAGATATAATTAAAAAATTGGTTTCGTTATGAAACGATATGGAATAATCATGAAACTAATGTATTGACGGATTTACAGACAACAGTAGGTCTATTTCTCTATAACCCTTTTTGACAAGGTAAGCTACTTCTACGTGTTTTATGTATTTCCCCAATGATATTATGTTAGTTTGCTTATGAACTACACAAATGCAATAGACTTATGTGTGTTATAGTGTGTAAAACGATGTTTTCAGGGTTGCCATATCAAAAATAAATAAAGGTGAGCACTTTAAAAAATATTTTAAATTTGATTTTGATGTTTTCTGCTTTTCCCAGACAACCTTCCCACACCTCTTGTATCACACATACACAAACATTCTTTATTTAAATTTGAAAAAATTATTTTTAAATCTCTAAAATCAAAAAAGGTATTTATTTTTCCAAATAATCAACAAAAATAACACATTTTCAAAAAAATATGCAGTGGCTGGGAAAAGATTGTTATTTTAGTCCAGCTTGCTAAAGGTTAACCACACAAATTTACATTGCCAAGACATTCACAGTTAAATACCTCATCTTCGCTCATAGTTGAGACAGTGTGGATTGGTGAGTGTGCATGGCGAAGATTATGTCTAGCTATAGGAGATCCAAGCAATTTGACCTTGCCACCTTGCACTGGGGATTTGCCATGAGATGGTGTAAATCTGCCAGAAATTCTTCTTGGTTGTTTCCCAGGGGTAGGTGGACCAGGTCGCTGATACACAGGGCCTGTGCGAATCTGCAATATTCACAACTAAATATGAGACAGAGCTTAACAAATAATGAAATGCACAAATGAAATCTGTAATGTTAAATGACAAGGAAATGGGCAGGGAGATCAATTAAGAATCTTAAATATTTTCAGTCGAATTCATCATGTGACATATTCTTTCCAGAACATGGTCTTCCTTATGAATTCTCTGAACACTCCACGATTCTTGGCGAGTTGATCTGCCGCAGCTAGAGATGTGTTTAAACAATCGGATATATCACTGCACCATCGTTGTCTTCCTCTGTTGCTATTAACTCTGCCTTCAGCTATTAATCTTTCCACGCTGTTATGCCTCTTTATATGACAAAAAACTCAAGTTTTCTTGTTATGATGTTGTTAAGGAGCCAGCCCTCTTCGACACATTGATCTTAAAACTTCTTGATTTGTCTTTTCAGCTGTCCATGGCATATGTAAAATTTTTTCTGTAGCATCTGATGTTGAAAGAAGCAATTCTCTTTGCTACCGTTTTATTTAATGCCCATGCCTCAACTGTATAGTGTCACTCTGGAAATACGCATGTTCTGGTAATAAATAGTTTGCTTGTGTTGGGAATGTCCATAATAGAATTGCTGGGCACATAACTCTTGTAGTTTGTCATTGCTTTCACAAGGGAATCCGTTTACCGAATTGCACACAAAGAAAACATTCATTTTTTTATGCCATTTTATAGCGAAATTTTTTCAGTCTAATTATAAACCTAAAGTATACAAAGTTCAAGATAACAAAATTTAGAACATAATAATAACTATAAACACATAATTTTACTCTAGTCAACAATAAATAATTTGTGTATCAAAGCTGTGCAGCAAAAATATAAAGCTTATAAACTATGAAGCACTTGTGGTGGAACGATATTTGACAACTAATAAATGTACATGATGAAGTCATCCCTGTAGCTATGAGCAGGTAGATCTTGACACACATAGCTTTTCTGACTAAAGTACAGATCCTCGTCGAGTAACTGAGGTGACACCTGAGCTCATATAGGTGTGTTATCTCTAAGGTATGGTTGAACTGGGGGTGTATGGTTACTCCCTGAGCAGAGGCAGCTATTGCAGCAGTATTCCAGTACAGTTGTCCTATCAATAATTTATCATATATTTCTGGGTCAACTAGTTCATCATTCTTCCATCACTTTTGATGACCCATCTGCAGTGATGGTACATTTGGCATTCCTGGCTATCTAAAAATATGTCACAGAAGGATAAAGGTGCAATGTATGTTGGTCTTCCACTTTTCGTCATCCATGAGAATTTTTTGATAAAAAATAACAAAAGTATGAAATTGAGATAAGACATGAACATTAACCCGCAAGTGAAGGACAAAATGACACAATCTGAAACATTTATATCTGTAAAGATGAATGTTGGGGGGGATTTTCACTAAAAGAAAAGTCTGACTACATTATCACATCATCATACTATAATTATAATGTAGCATGATGGGTTATCTGGTAGGCCACTAGTAACACCCGCAGACCTTCCTTGTGTGGATAAATGTAGATAAAATATTTTGACATTGGCTATACCATGATAAATACACACAAAATAAATCCACTACTGGTGATTTATGGAGCCCTGCTAAAGGAAAAAGTTGAATAATAGGGAATTGCATGTGAGTTCTTTTATGCCAACTATTCACACATAAAGTTAATGAATAGGTACAATTTCAAGAATATAATCATAAGCATGTAAAGCACTTCACAAAGTCTTTTTGGTGATGGCAGGGGACGCCAGTTAACCAAACAACATGCTGGGCATTGGGTGTATGTGTATAGTTTAATCTTAAAATGAACGCAGGCAATGGTAAATATAATATGGTGTTGGTTTGTATATTATATGGATTAGCTGTAGAAACTTGGTAAGATCATCTAATTGTGTGCTTCAGTTCCGGAAAACTTGTAAGTGAAAATTGTTTAGAAGGGGAGGTATCATAGAGTTGTTGCAACCTATGGAAGAAAGACAACCATATATCAGATTGGCGAAACAATAATTGAAGTTCAGGGACTCACTTTTCTTCGGTTAAGTCTACCATTGGCAGCTACAGACAGAGCTGTGATCTAGTTACAGGGAATGTCACACTACAAAATATGCAATGTATAAAATGTGTATCCATTTCCTGATGATTGAGGAGATCTTAAGAGGTTTTTTTATAAACCACGAGTGATGAGTGAACAAGGTCATTTGATCAGCAACTTAAACACTAAACAACTGTAACTCCCAATTTTGAAAGAAAAAAGCTATATATGGCATATATTGATTAAAATAGAGAAAGCATTAAAAAAATATATGATTGTGATGTAGCTGACACCTTTCCATATTTTCAGACGATAATATTACTGTTGTGCTATAAGTAAACATAATCTGCGTTCCATGGTGATTATGGGTGAGACTCACAAGACAAATCTGAGCCACAAAAAGTCTTCAACAGTTTGTACAAGGAATCACATGTCCACTTGTACCACTGTGTGCTGTTATGTGTCCAGGTTTAGAGTACACTCATCCATAGTACAGTGCCAGAGATGAAATAGAGACTGTGTTGCCTATTCGGTATGATCAGTCTGCTTGCGTTATTAACTCCAAGTATGGGATAAAATAGAACATGCATGTGTGAGTTTCTACAAAAAATAACTGTGAAGCAGCTGTGCTGTGTACAAGACACAATAAAAGTATATTAGTAAAGCTAGACTAATCAGCAGCTGTCAAGTACATATTTCCACACAACCAATAGCACTATAAAAATGTTTAAAGAATTGTACTGGGAAATCACTATCTGTCAATATAACACAGATATTTGTTAAATAAAAATTAATAGTGGATGGCTCACACATTACAAATGTGTCCTAATTAGTATAAATAAGCAACTACTAGCAGTTCTGTGGCCAGAAAACGACCCACACAGCAGGAAAATGTCTAGCAACTTTGACTATGATAATCATCCAAATTAGTGAAGTGGCCCAGTGTGCAGTGCGAGAAATGCTGATAAATTGGTTGTGACTCACTGCTGGTCTACTAGTGATATAGTTACAGATTTATAAAACACAAATTTATAAAGGAATTATAAAACACTGAACATGTGGGATGTCAAAGTTCAATGTGTTAGATCATTGGAGCAGACACACTGTAACACCATGTGTGTCTGTTTTCTGGACTACATCCTGCTTGGAAATTTAGTATGATTATTGTCTTGTTACAAAAGATATCCAGCAAAAGTGAGAATGGACGCTTACACAAATATATTGTCATGAAATCTGAGGAAATAATAAGAGTGTTCGGAGCTTTCAATGACTAGAACATTGCTTTAAAGCACCCACATTATATGGACCTTGTTCAATACTGAAAAAAAGTTCAAAAAGCATATAGGTTTCTCTATATGTACTATGTACTCTATATATGAGATAAAAATCTCTCTATATACTCTATATATGTATATGTACTCTATATTCTCTATATGTACCTCTTAAAAAAATTTAATTTCACCTGCCAAGAGTAACATTCATAGTAAATAATTCTGAGAACAAATAACTTGAGGTGATAATACCTAGGATTCTCCACACACAAATATTATTGTAAACAAAATGTCACGATCCTGGACATTAATTAGGTCCTTACTTGTTCCATGTCATTTCATAATGAAACCAACTAATGTTACTATATCTAATTTGAAAACAAATGTAATTCACAAGAATTTCTTATCATCAGAATCATAATCCATAATGATTTTACATCAATTATACATATTGATGGTCATTGTAATCTGATTGATTCTGATCAGGACAGATGTCTCTAGATATTTACAATTTCTTGTCCAACATTCTCTTATTTTTCATACTATAGCATTATCAGAAGTAGAATACTATATCTAACTATGATTCGCTGATTCCAGTCACATGACATTAAAGATCATGTCCTCGAATACATTCAACAACAGCTGTTTGTAGCAGGAAAACTGTTACTGCATGAATTTGACAAAGGCATGCTAAAGGTTAATGAAGATAAAGTTATACCTTTATTATGCAAAATATATGTGGGTACATAGATGAATAGGGAGAACTTCATGGAATGAAGAAAAGAAAGGAATTCTAACATCACAAATAAAAAACAGAACTGTTAACACTTTACCGACAAGCAATCCAGAAAGAATTATCTCCCATTATCAAGGCTGTTCCACTAATTTTTTGGACAATTTTTTTTTAAATCTGCACAACATCTGCCCCAGATGAGCGAGTTTTGAAACTTTCTATGTGTTGTAATGAATGTTTGCATTTTCTGAATAAACTAGAAGCAAAATCCTACTTATTATAATGCTAAGTGTGGGTTTACATTACTTTCTATATATAACAAAATCTCGCTTTCCAGAAATTGTTTCTTCTTGATTAACACTAATAAAGGACACCAATGAACTGTATTTTGTGGATGCTGCCATTTTGGAATAACATACTATCACGTGTGATCTATTTTCAATACCACTGACTACGGTTGCCATTTTTCCGAAATATCATAATACCAACATTGACGGCCGTTGAAGTTGATCACCAAGGACATATAAAGGAAACAAAAATTAAATACATAAAATAATTTAGATACATAAAAAGAGATGACACACTGTTTACTTGAACGTAAAGTGGAAAAACACCACACAAGAAGCATAGATAGAAGGGGGGGGGGAGAAGATAAGACAAAATACAGTTACAATGCACCATCAGGGCAAGAGTTGGAGGGTGTTGGAGGTCAGTTGCAACCCACCTTTTAATGCAGAGACAGCATTTCATGTGATATATTTATAGTGTGTAAGCACTGTCATTATAATACTTATCACAATAATGGCACTCCAGGATTTAATGATATATGGGAAGAATTCAGATTCCATTAAGTTAACAAACCCCCAAAACTTAATGACAATAAATGCAGCTGCAAGAACAAACACAAATATAAAAGGCTTGTTTCCGTGGTCCAAAAAAATTGAATTAGGCAAGCAATTTCTTGAAAAGAAGCAATTTATAAGCAAAAAGAGTGGATCTATAACAACTACTAGGCATCTACTAAAATTATAGGGAAGTACCACTGGATAGTAAATCATTGTTCCACTTGGTGAAACTTCCGCTGATTTCTGAAAACAAAAGTGAATGTTTTGTAGAGGAAAAGCTATGACTAAAAAAAAGTATAGAAAAACTTCATTTATTCTGTTGTTACTGATGTGCATATTACTACCAAAACCATAGCAAAAGAATGCATAATTTATTATATTAATTTATTATTAATTTATGACTTAGAATAGGTGGAACCGGTTTTATTATCATATTTACCAACATCTAGTATGTTCTGTGTTTGCATTCTTAAACTCTCGCAGGTTAGCTATATGTAGTTCAGAGAATGGAGTGTGTTTCATCATTGTTTACAGCACTCTGATTTCTAAGCCTTACACAGTGGAATTTTTGAGTCAATTTTAACTGTTATGGTAGCAGGAAGTCAATGTTATATACAAACAAATAATCAGGAAAGCTTTTTAAGTTACACATTTCAAGGAGTGAATTACAGAGAAGTACAAATAACTACATGATTTGGTTACTAAGAGTATTCAAGGAATTTTGATAAAAATCAAGTTATAAACAAGATTTAAACTGGATATATCCAAGAGTCACCAGCAAGGTAGCAGTGTAACACAGTTTTTACTAACACAGTTGGTCAGGGCATTTAAGAATGAACCAAGTCTTCTAAATGTATGTCATCCATAACACCATGGAACACTGGTCAAGCACAAAACGCATACAATAACAGTTACACATGCATATTCATTCCTTAAGAAAATGAAAATTACGGACTAAACTACAAGATGTGAGCTGACAAACACATAAATGAATACATTTTACAAACTAAAACACAGAATGACAAAGTAAAACACATTTTTTTAAATATATATCTC
Source organism: Meghimatium bilineatum (assembly GCA_034231615.1). Taxonomy (NCBI): domain Eukaryota; kingdom Metazoa; phylum Mollusca; class Gastropoda; order Stylommatophora; family Philomycidae; genus Meghimatium; species Meghimatium bilineatum. The sequence continues at coordinate 31,218,821 of CM067312.1, read as the reverse complement.
AGGTCAAAAGAGATAGGGGAATATAATATTAGCTTTGAAGAAATTATGGTAAAACTTGGAAACGCAAATTTTGTTTCTAACAGAAAGTGCATATATTTAAGGGGTGAGGGAAGAAGTCTCTCTGGAAAGATCTGAAGATCACAAAATCAACATGTGAATGAGACTCTTAGTTTTGGTATACTCATGGATGGCTGCTGGAACGGAGAGAACTTATTGGAATGGGCCTGTGTGCCATGATGCTGGTTTCTAATCAAGAATCTAGAGATTAAAAAATGACGGTTATCATAAAACATCAAAATTTTACCTGCTTTGGAGGACTTTCAACTGACAGTTCTTCATCAATCTTCTGGATCGCCTTCCTCTTCTTTGACTTTGCGTCTATTTCGTTGATGGACTTCTTAACTCTTGATTCCTCTTTATTTCTTGTGTAACTTGCTGGACTCATCTAAAATCATACATATACAGAATTTTTCAGGTAATAAATCACCAATCATATTTGTCACATTCTATGTAATCTTCCTTTGTGTGTTTATTTGTTCTAGTACAATTAATTAAATCTCTGTGTTTGGAAATAAAGTACATTGTGTTGCTTAGTTCACATCCCAGCTGAAATATTTTCTACTTTTGACAACACATTTCAGACTTTGATAATACACTGGTCGAGGAATAAATTCTTTGTCATGGCATCTTGTTACAAGTGCAATTTTTTAGATCCCTGGGCATTATTTCTGGAATCTACAGAATTGTTCTATGAGTGATATTCTTGGCAGGCAGTGTGCTGCTTCACTCAGGTGTGATGTATATGTGAGGAATTAGAGTATATTGAAGTCTATCCTCTACACCTTTTGGGCCCTTTTTGGTTAAATCACAGTTTATTACATGCTAGGGGCTAAGTACATGAATCTTTCCTCCATTAGATAAGTAAGTTATTACAGCTTACTACATGCTAGGAGCTAAGTACATGAATCTTTCCTCCACTAGATAAGTTATCAGTTTATTACATGCTAGGGGCTAAGTACATGAATCTTTCATCCACTAGATAAATAAGTTATCAGTTTACTACATGCTAGGGGCTAAGTACATGAATCTTTCATCCACTAGATAAGTTATCAGTTTACTACATGCTAGGGGCTAAGTACATGAATCTTTCATCCACTAGATAAGTAAGTTATCAGTTTACTTACTACATGCTAGGGGGTTAAGTACATGAATCTTTTTTGGAAGTCACAGTTTACTACATGCTAGGGGCTAAGTACATGAATCTTAGATTACTACATGCTAGGGGCTAAGTACATAATCTTTCCTCCACTAAATGTCTAAATTTGGGCAATTTTGACATGAAATAATTTAATTCATGCATTTTGGCTAATGGCTAACCTTGGACAAACATTCAATTTTTCACTTACATGAAAATTGTGATCAAACAATGAAAAGGAAAACATAAAAATAACTTACCCTCCTGCTGTTTTGAATAGAGCTTAATCTCATTTGCTCATCAGTGAACTTTTCTTTAGTGGCAATCTGCATCTCCACTGGATAGGCAGACTTCAGATGGGGAAGACAGAGTGTGTTTCTACGCTGCAACTCACTTAGCCTGTCCCACTCAAAATCTGGACCATCAGGTTCATTTGCACATGACAAGGCATTTGGAAGACATCCAGCTATGAAATAATATATAACATCAAAAAGAGAAATTTAAGGGAGAAGTTACAGAGAAGTTGAAATAATTGTGTATAATTTGGTTACTACAAAGATAAAAAAAATTACTGGGAAGATTCAAGGATAAAAATCAGATTACAAACATGCTTTGAACCTGATAATCAAAGAGGCACTTACAACCAACAGTGTAACAGATATTTTACTAACTCAACCATCCATGGCACCTAAAAAATTCCCTTGTACCAAGTCTTCTAAATGCATTATTATTTATGCATATGAAATGTTGCAAATATATATGGTCTGATCATATGATGAAGCATGACTCCTTTTCCAAAACTATCCTGCAGAAGACAGTTGATGGTGGGAGAAGAGATCACAGGAAAGTATGGATTGATGATATTAAATAATGGACAGGAATAAGTTTGAATAACTATTAAGTCTATACTTAAACATGGAACTGAGAACAAAGATATAGTGAAACTGTGTTATTTTCAGAATGCCACCTCTGCTACCCTGAAGGTTATGGGTTTCCATCCAGCTAGGATGTACTAAATATACTCCCATCACTGCCAGGAGATTTTCGTTATATTTGCTCAGCATTAACAAACGGCTTTAAGTGGCACAGGTATGGGCATATCTTAATGTTGTCAAAAATGACCACCTTCCCCTACACCACAATCTAGATGCGACAAATTGACAATGAATCAAACATGGAAAGTCTTGTATGGCAGAAGCAGAGGACATATTACTAAGAGTGTGTAAATTGGAAAAGCGGGGGAAGAGAGTGTATGGGTGGAGGTGGACAAAAAAGAAAATGTCTGATAAATGTAATACAACTGGGGAAAGCATATAGGGAGTGATGGTGTCAGGACAGAGGTGATGGTACAAGAACTTGTCCAGGTGCACTCACAACTGCAAGACACAATCATATACAGATGGCTGTCAAAAGTGGATGGAGTTTTGTTGCTTACAAGAATGAAAAAGAGGTACTTGAAACATCTGCCTACTCCACTGCAACATCAAGAATGAAAATGGAAAAGAGAAGTGTGACTGCAACACTTGGTTGGTCACTTACATATCAACTCACATGGTGATACTCTCTGACTTTCAAAGCATGCTGTAGAAGATAGAAAGCTGCATATTAACGTTTAGCGCGTGATCGTCATCAGACAGACAACAAACTAGCATATCTCGAACACGACTGTCTGGTAAATCAGACAAAGAAAGGGGTGCAAAGGGAACTCATTGCTCTAGGCAGACCCAGGGTTATCAGATAACCAAGATCCCAAATGTACCTCCTCTCGGTGCACCATGGAAACAGAAATACAGCAGCTCGAGCTGATTTTGGCCAAATCATTTGGGGATCGTGTCAGAGTATGTGGAGGCAGCAGATGGAAAGAGATTTGACTGCATAAGAGAATGACAATATATCGACACCACCAGCATCACCACATACAGCGACACTTTCGACATACAGTGACGCCAGTTGGTCCAGTCAGAACATTGGAGTGGCGGCCAATGTAAAAGGCACGTAAAGGTGGATGCATGGCGAGAAACAAATAGAGGTCATAATGAGTACAATGACACAATGAAAAGGCAGAACAGCGCCAGAGGGCAGCACAAACTGCAAATAGAAAATGAAAAGTTCCTACGAAAGGGAACTACAAGCTCTGTTAGCTCGAGACGAGCTTCTAGTTACTTGTGCTCCTTATAGACAAAGACCCAGACCTAATCATGGGAGTTTGGAAAAGCAAGAAGACCTAACCCAACTCTAATGTCGAGCCTTCCTAAACCGGAAATATGCTCGCATAGAGAAAGGGTTCCGTACCCGATGGGCTTAAGCAAAAAAGTGACAACGATGGCAGTTCTGGCACAACTCTACTGTCAAGATTTCCTATACCGGAAATACACTTGCAGAGAGAAAGGGTTCAGTACCTGATGGGCTCAGACACAAAAGGGACAATGTTTTTAACCCTAGCCCAACTCTACTGTCAAGCTTTCCTATACCGGAAATACACTTGCAGAGAGAAAGGGTTCAGTAACTGGTGGGCTCAGGCGCTATTGGGGCAAGGTAGCTCAGCTCGAGAACGCCTTGCTCTCAAACGCGTGGTGTGAGACTCGAACTTGGGCGAGGGGTTCACGATGTCAGTGAACAATGTCTCGAGTAGGAAGGCGAACGAGCCAGGGTCCAATTCTTCTGCCGAGTTTTCCTACGTAAATACGGAACGAGGCTCACGGATGAGAAACGGTCCAGTACCCGATGGGCACAGGCCATCCAAATGCACGAGATGAGTTCATAGATAGTGGAACACCTCGTACCAGATAGATGCGCTCGACAAGCGTCTTGGCGAAGAGGCACTACACACCAGCGTGCTCGGCAACAGGCTGTCACGGACTAGGGACCTAACCCGAAATAACGAAAACAGATGTGCTGGACCTCGGACGTCCTGACCACAAGTGGCCAACCGGGGTGCAAATAATCACAGTTCTACTGTGGAACTTGCAGCACAACGTACTTCATGATCCCCAGCGGAAATCACACGAAATATTCGTTGTGGTTATATGAGAGCGAACGCTGAAGAAGAAGACAAACAAAGGGGCATTTGTCACAAACCCTAATTGGTTAAGTAAACAGATTTTGACCAATCCTAGTTACCTATCATTTTAGACTACCTTTTCCGTGCAGATTATGAACGGGGAAAGACATCTATGGCATATTTAGCAAAATATATTACATCTGTCCACATCTACAGGTCGAAGCCGAAACATGAAAATGAACCGGGTTTTATAGACGTTTGTTTTATCGCATTTTCAGTAAAATCATTATGGATTGTGATGTGGATTACTAAATTCTTGAGAGGTAAGTTGATTTTTACATTAGAATATAGTGTTGCTTTCATGAAGTAGAGGATAAAATTTGACTTTTTTGGATCGATCACAAATATGAGTAGGTCTAGTGTTTCAGAGAACAATTTACGGCAAATCCATACGGTTCATTCATTCTCACCAATGATATTATGATGATTTGACAATGAAACCACATAAATCCAGTAGAATTTAGCTTTCTTCACAGGTTTCCCACTTCAGAAAATTTAAAAACCAAAGATTAGTAATTTTTTTAATATTTTTTTCTTGTTTTGTTTGTTATAATTCATTAGTTTTTTGTGAATAAAACATCTTTACTACTTTCTTATACATCTGGTATATATATCTCTCTCTTTATATCGTGCGCGCGCACGTGCGCACACACACACACACGCACCAAGCCTTCATGTGGACACCAGACGGGAAAAGAAAACAGGGAAGACCAAAAATAACGCTTAGAAGAACTTTTATGAATGAAATAAAAACAACAGGCATAAATGCACAAGACCTACAATCCTTGGCAACTGATCGACCAGCATGGAGAACTATGACATCCGCCCTATGTGCCAAACTTGGCAAAAGAGGAACTGACTGAAGAAGGTGTGTCCTCTCTGGAAAGATCTGAAGATCACATAATCAACATCGGATTGGGACTGTGAACACTCTTACTTAGCTATTGGAAATAGAGCAGAACCTTATACCCACTATGCTGTGATGGTTTATAGTCAAGAATCAAGAGAAAAAAATGATATAATTGATTTAGTTTCGTCCAATAAGTCATACCTGGGACACCACTCATGGACTTGATGGACTGAGACGATGATGTGGAGCAAATACTCAGCCGGTCTTCTGTTTGTCTCCCTGAACCCTTGTCTCGAAGATCTGCACTGGCTAACATTTCTCTGAAGTAAGTATTAAGATGAGAAATAAATATGTAAATATTAGAATGAAGTCACCCCTTTCAATTCTTAGGTAAATTATATGGTTCTGGTTTGAAACCCGTGTCTCCCTGTTTATTTTAGGATTAATTAATCTAAATATTAGATCAATAATTAATTTAAATATTCATATTTAAGGGTTAGGGTTCTAACCCTAAATAAATGTATATTTAAATAAATGATAAACATAAACTGATGAATATAGTCAAGGGAAATAATCAAATATGGGGACACTGGCTCCAAACCAGAACCATTTATTTATTTTAAAAGGGGAGAAATGGAAAATTGATACTAGTATTTGTCAAAACAGTAACAAAACAAATGGTACAGAATACTATTTTAAGCAATTTGCAGACAGACACCAAATATGTGTTAAAAATCAAGTCAATCACAATCCAGATAATTATTTCCATTTGCTGAAAGAGACCATATTCATAAACAACTGAGAAAGATCCAAAATTGTTGGTTGAATCTGAAAATTGATCAGAAGAAAGATCATCTGTATGTGTATTAAAAACCAAAATAGATACAATGACAAAAGTAATGTAGGACATGAAATGGACATCAGCTAACCAATGTGTTCACAAGCTTGGAAAAAGAACTATTTTTGATTGCAACAGCAACAACACACACATACAATATTCGAGATTGGCATCAGTATGTGCTCCTATGGACAAATCTCCAGCAAATCTGAAGATATTCTGCAGATCTGTTGAGTGTACAACACCACAATAAAATAAACTGTGGCCATCTGAAACAATCCTGGTAGACAAGCTCTACAGCCCTTCCTCAGGACTGGTAACTACAGTACAGTTCATGAAGAAATCCATCTTATCAGTGCTGACGTTGCCTGAAAGGGATGCACAAAAGTGATACAGGCAAGCTGTAAGAAGCGACTAACAATGTTCTCCAGACTACATTATTATAACATGCAGAAGTTTTAAAATGAATGCAGAAGTAAGAAGTTAGAGCTAATTGAGCTACGAACCAGTATCATAGAATGTGATAAGTACTCAGCTGCCTAAGTCAATGGTTGACCATAAACCACCTGACGAGTGACATTAAAACATATTTTGTTGCAATTGCAAATTCCTTGACCTTTCCAGAATGAAAACTGGTACTAATTTACTGGCGACTAGGATGATTATGTGATTAAAAGAATAAACATTTACAATAAGAATAAAAACACATCATGTTTATTTTGAAGTAGTCTTAAGATAAACATAGGTGACGGTATTACCTTTTCATTAAAACCACATCACCAGATATTATTGTCTCATTAAGACTTCCTAAAGGACCAATGCTACCTGTAAACAGAGACATGTAAATGTTGTAAAACACAATGACATAATTTTATGAAATATTTATACTTTCGTGGGAATACAATTAAAATATCCAAGAACTGACTCATCTGTGACTAAGCAAAAATAACATTTCATCTGCTAAGAAAACTTTACACATTCTTCTTTCCTTGCGGAACATCAAACAACACTTCGCTTCACTTTTCTTTGGAGGTGCCAATACTCTCATTGTTGCTGTAATCTTGCATAAATGTACAACTCAGATACCCATTTGTAAGGTTTGGTTGACTGGAGAGAGGATATGTCAGAGGTTAGACTCAGAAACTTTGAATGACAAGTCCATCTGTTAGTGAGCATGCAAATTCTACCCACTATATGGGGAGACAAACTACACGGCACGTTCACATGAAACCCATCCAAGTGTGTTTATTACATGATTAAGAAAGGTACATGTGCAATAATTAAGTAAAGCAATTACTAGGGAACATAAACACCACTGGAATTCTCTTAAAGAAGTCACTATAGTCATTCAAACATGCATCCAATTGTTTGGGTAGACAGTGACTTCCGCCAGAGAAGGACTATGTTTGTACATTGAACAATTTGGTACAGCTGTTAAAAAATCTTTTTAAGAAGTGATCACGCTATTTACATTGTATTCACATTGTTGTAGCTTCAAACTTTGGCTTGGCTTCAAACTTTTTGGCTGTATCATTTAATTCACAAATTTAATTTTAACTCTATATAAACTTACCATAACCCTAAATAAACTAATTATTGAGATAATATTTAGATGAATTATCCCTAAAATAAGCAGATAGGCATCTGATCTGGGATTGAACCCAATTTTCATATGAAAATACATACACTTCTAATAAAACCAAAAATAAAGCTTAATATTCTTACTTTCCTCAAATAAGACACATATCCACTGCTACTGCAGCAAATTTACAGAAAAAATGTACTCTTGTTATTACTATTTTTATGGGACCTTATTCTTAAACTTATATGAAGATTGAATTTGTTTTAGAAATGTTTCATTACTCTGTAACTATGAAAATGTTGAGCAGACATGACTATGACATTATATTCCACAAATAAGAGATCTCTGACAGATACAATAACTTGTTTTTTCACCTGTATCAATTGGGCCTGCATAAACAGAAAAGTCACTCCACGGAAAAGAAAAGATGAACAACTTTTATCAATTCTGAATCAAGTGCATACTTTTGAGTCTTTCAAAATATTTTGATGTGACAAATAATTCAAAAAACTATATTATTTGTATATTATATTTTTTAAATTACTATTTTGATCAAACCATCAACATTTGATCAAACATTTTTGATCAAACATTGCAACTCTGATCTTAATCAGGCATTGGAAAGTCGATTCTGCATCAATCCAATTTGATATAATCAAGTGTCATCCAATTAAAACAAAAGTAATCTTTAATTTTACAAATAACACAGAAAGCACACAATTAGGGACAAAGGGTACCACATTGCTGTCAGCGGTCCCAGGTTTAACAAATAACCAATATCCCAAAAGTACCTCCTCTTAGTGCACCCTGGAAACAAATACTGCTGCTCATGTTGATTCTGGTTAAAACTTTTGGGAATCGTGTCAGTGAATGTGGAGGTAGCAAACAGAAAGATAATTGACTGCAAAAATACAAGCAATAGCTCCGACACCTCTGTGTCAACACATACAGTGGCACTGATAATACACAGTGACACTAGTTAGTCCAGCGGAAACTATGGAGTGTCGGCCAATGCAGATGTTACGAAATGGGTAGATGTCATGACGAATATTAAGAGTCATACATTAGTCTCCATATGGATAACATATTGAGTACAGTGCCATGTGCAAATAGAACAGGAACATGTATCAAGGAAATAGAATTAACGTTTTGTGCTACTAAATATGTGTAGAAACTCAATGATGAGGTGTTCACTATGTCTGTGAATGACACCTCAGCTAAGAGGGTGAATGAACCAGGGCCCAAATCTACCTTCGATGCTTTCCTATACCGGAATCATGCTCACGGAGAAAAAAGGTTCAGTACCCGATAGGCATAGGCACAAATTTCTAATTACACAAGATGAGTTCACTGGCAGAACACCTCATGAAAAAATTGATGTAGTCAACCAAAGCCTAAATCCCTGATTACCGCCTCCTCAGAGACTGCCACCTAGGGACATGTTTTGGCCTGTAAAGTCTAAGGGCACAGTGGGTGGAAATCCATCACAGTGTAGTCAATACACATCCATTGCCTGGCGACAGATAGGAAGACTGTTACAGGCTAGGGAAGTCTATCAGAATTAAAGGCATACTGAAAATCAAGGCAATTCTCTTTGCTATTCAACCATAGACCAGTAGTTCTGGATGTGGAACATATGGCATCACTGGTGTCCATAGTGTTTTACTGGGTGCCAAAAAGAGAAAAATGGATAATTTGGGCGCCTCTGACTCATTGGGTAGAATGAGTGTGTGAAGGTAAGAGCCACTGAAATATAACTATTTGGATAATATTTAATTAAGCATATAATAATATGCATTGAAGAAATATGTCATGTTATTTTTTAAAGGTCTCGAGGGAGCCACAGCACACAAAAACACTGCTGCACACCTGGTACATCTAAAGCCTAAATATCCCATGATGTTTGGATGGAAGAGTGACTAGACCTAGACAAAAGTCTAAGTTTCCCATGAAACTTCACAGCAAGAGAGGGTGGACATCACAAAAAGGCTCAAACAAACCTGATGAGACTCTTGACTTTGATCTCAAAGCCCTGGAGTCTTGGCCGCCAAGTGATTCATCCAAGCTGTCATAATCTTTTTAAAAATAAATCAAAAATTGTAAATAAATTACATATACTTAACAACTATCCATACATTTGTTTTAGATGCTGTTCTAATGTTTAACATCAAATTCAGAAAGTGGTTAGTATCAAAAGACATTTAACCATAATTGACAATACATTAAAAAAAACTATTAAATTTATGTCTTGGTAAAGTCAGTGCATACTGTATTTACTACTTGACAGGGTGATAAAAATATTCAGTACTTCCATTAATTTATCAGCATGGCTACATGTAGCAAAAACATGACATGATATACATTTGCAGCTGCTGTCATACTACTACTATTCATACCACCACTGTTGCTGCTACTACTACTACCACTAATGCTCTTAAGATTTCTGTAAACCTGTTCCTAATAATGATTATAATAAAAAACATCTGAACCTAAACCTACCAAATCAATCCCTACTTTTACGTCGCAAAAAATTTTAACATTAAAGCAAATCCATTCAACTAAAATCTACTAGAATTGACATTCATGATCTTAAGATGCTCCATACTAATCATGCTCATACTAACAACTAATAAAAACAATGCACCAATAACATACCAAGATAGTAAAGCAAAATGAATTAAACAGGTTACTAAAAACACTTACCTTGCCTATTAATAAAAATATATTTAAAAAATATATAAAAAGGTATATAAAAAAAAACATACAATACAACTAAACAGGACAATTCTCCACGTATCGGCTCAAATGGAACCTTTTTCAAGAGACAAACAACAGTAAACACCACAATAATAAACAAAATAGAAGACTTAGATTTCATAAAGCCACATCTCCATGACACAGGAATGGAAACGCATCCAGTAAGAGAAAATGCGTACATTCATTATAAACAAACTGGAAAGTGGGAAATTAGAGGCAATATAGATGTGGTAGGGGTGTTTATAATGAATGCAAGAATAATATAAGAAAAATATAAGAAAAAGACCCCTTTTGTCACTTTATCAGACAGGCAGGTTTTAAGAACATAGTCACAACAGGCAAGACTGAAGGGAACAGACAGATGGGGACAACGTGAGAAAATATTAGTTTGACAACCTAGCAAGGCATGGAAACAACAACGATCCTGATAACAATACTGTGGACAGAGAGCCATGGTCGCCTACGCCGACCAGAATGGCATATGATAATGATTGATGAGTAATGATGAGGTTGTGTGGTGGTGGTGTGAGTGGGTTTGGGGAAGGAAGGATACAAGAAGAATTATCATTTGAAAATCCATGGAATGAATGTGAAACCAAATATAGACATAAACATATATATACAAACACACCTAAACATACATAGAAATGTATACACACACACACACACACACACACACACACACACACACCAAGAGTTAAGAAATAAATATATAACAAAATGGGCACAGATGTGTGAAGGATACCCACACAAAATGCACAGGCATGTAAATGTATCCACACATAGGAATGGGTTCACACTAGAATAGGCATACATATTGACACAGATTATTATATTGAATGGAGATTAGTGCATTAACATAAACAAACATATATATACATAAATATGAACATGCATCCACATAAACACTTTCTCACATAAATAAAAACAATAACATGAACATTCGCACACAATGAAACATATACATATATTAATATAAATATAAACGTTCGTTCACATAAAGATAATGCTATAACAACTGCATATGTATACATACAAATGTGTGGCCCAAAGTAATTGTGTGGATACATAGAACCATGTAAAACAAAATGCATATACAAATAACTATACATGTGTGAGCACCCATCGAAGAGACAACTGCAATAACACCAAGGAAATCAAAGTCTAAATATGTAAATGATTGAACAATAACAATATGGCATTCTAATGTACAATTGATGGACTAGAGTACAAAATAATCACATGTTGACATATACAAACGAAAGAAGACATAAAGGAAATATATAGAAGTACGGCAAACACAAAAATAATTACTCACGAAAGTGTACAAAGACAAATAATTACAAGAATCAGTGCAATATGGGAGTAGAGGGTATAAAGAAAAGGTGGGTAACTCAAACAAAACGGTGATTAATGTTCATTCCGTGTGGTTGTAAGACTCCCATATGGCAAATGAGACGATATTCCAAGGACTGACGTTGCCGGTCACCGGTATAACAACATAACAAACCGGTTACAGAGACATCAGAGCTACCATGATGTGACAGGCTGTTAAAATGATTAGCCACTGGGGAGTCACAATGATTCGTGATATCTCTCAAATATTCTGCGAATCTATCAGCTAAACGTCTACCAGTCTCACCAATATACTTCATATCACAACGCTTACATATGATAGAGTATATTAAATTACAGGACAAACATGAAAAAGAATCCTGAATATCAATGTGTGATTTAGGAAACTGTAACATGGGAGTAAGAATAACAAAAGGGCAAGTCAAACAATTTCTATTGCGACAGGATTAACCTATTACGGCATTTCTCTATCCTCCAGTTAGATCCCATCTCCAGTCCTGCATTTCCCTCTCTTCCACTAGTCGCTTTTCGGAGGGACAGAAACCTTCATGATCTCTTAGTTCATTCTCGTCTGCGTACTTCTGCAGGTCAACTAGGAACTGTCCCTTGTCACCGAAATTGTTTGACTTACCCTTTTGTTATTCTCACTTATTATACTTATTTGAGTGCTCTTGCCACAGAACTCTGCATTAACACTTTGTCCTCTAGAGGCCTATTCATGATGATGGCATATTCATCAATATAGAAAAACACAATCAACATGATCTCGACTTTGAATTTGGATCTGTCAAGAACTGACATGGTCATCTTCAAAGGATCTGCATCCACTTTTTCAAATGGGAATATCATTCAAATATGGTAGATCTACTTAGGATTCTCTAAAAGCTGATCAGCATTTCCAAATTTTCAGAGCTAATTTTTCTACGCCAAAAGCAAATTTCAATGTTGAAGAGTAATATCCATTTACTTTACTGCACCTAGATATGTCACCTTCACTTATTGGATCCCACATTGCATACGCAACATTAGATATTTCTAGTATTGAACCTACGTTGGCACATGGTCATCACATGTACCTGGTAAATAGCAATGCTATATATTACAGTTTTCCGGGGAAAAAATCAGTACTGGAACTTACTGAACAGCCATCACAAATGTTGCTATTATCATTAATATTAAAAGTTTATTGAACATTTTTAGGCTTAAATAACTCACGTTTCTCTTCAATCATTTTCTTAAAGTGGGTAGAATCCCCTAACACAGCTGAGCCAAGTTGATCAAGCTGGTGTCTGTACTCTCTGATCTTCCTGTCTGAATAGTCTTGTGCTGTCTTCAACTTGTTCACCTCAGATGCTACAATGAAGGCAATTATTTCAATACAGAAAAATATATAACTAGACAGAATATTCTGAGATTTGACAATGTTCTGGGTTACAATGTGCACTGCATTAATCAGAGTGTCACAACATAAAACGGTTATAAATTATTCCAAAATCTAACTGAATGAATACTTGTCTAAAATATAAAGAATAAACAGCAAAAGGAATATTCATTACAATGTAAGACTTTTACCTAAGCATTAACTGCTCATATGCAAATGCTCAAACACATGATTGTGAGGCCCACCGTTCTTAAGAGCTGTGATAACCTGAGTATTTCTTCTGTGTTCATTCTAACAGTTTGTTCAAACTTCAACAGATTAACAGGATGTAGCACGACCAAGAATTGTGTCTAGGTATGTACCTCTTGATATATGAAACCATTATGTGGTTCACCCTGCGCTAATGCAAGAATTAATGCAGTGAATGATAAATAACAGCAATAACTAGTCTTGTTCATATTCATTATACAAGGTTTCATATATAATGTGAAGAAAAACTCCAGAAAATTACAATGTTTTCAAATGTTTAATATTTGACCACCAAGCACAAAAATTGAAGTTGAACAGAACCTGTGCAACCAGCCCTTCATGCATACATCAGCAGAAGACCGAGCTACAAGGCACGAGGAAGACCAAGAACTAGATGGGCAGAGACAATAATAAAAAACATTAAATAGACACTGGCTTACCATGGCCAATGCAACTAAAATGGTCAAAGATAAAAAAATTTGAAATCTCTCTATGATGCTTAATGGCACACGTGGAAATGACGATAGATAGACTAACCATGAGACTTCTGCAAGCTCTCATATTTTGATTTCAAGTCTTCATATTTGTTGACAATTCCCACTATACGCTTCTGCATCTTCAGATTTGTGTTTTCAGTTAACTCCATCTGGTGATGAAAGATGTTGAAAACAGCAAATAATACAAAGTACACGATAACTATAAGGCAAATCATAAATTCAATCTTCATACCAACATTGTGTTATTAATGTCAGACATGGATGCTAACTAAAGAACATGAGAGAAAGATTATTGTAAAATGAGATGTCTAAGAAAAGCAGCAAACAGAACAAGAGATAATGTGGGAAATGAAGAGATTAAAGAACTGTTGAAACAAGGACTGTGGTCAAATATATTGAACAACAGATGATGAAACAGTTTGGTTTTTGGGTGAAATATTTTTTGTGGTGTATTAGGTATGAAGATTATCATCTTCGCACACCGGACACGTCCATAGGTGCTCCAATCTCCGCTTCAGTAAATCTCTCAGGGTATAACGGCTGATGGTTCCGGTTCTATGTTGGTTCACTACTCTTTTTGAAATCTTTGTTACGGGTTCTCTTCAGGCCACGCCCATCCTCACTCCCAATTCTTAGAATTCTTGATATTGACTAATGCTTATTCATCTCAAAATCCTCTGATCGTGAGGACTCACGAATAGCAGTGAGTATGTCTGCTCGGTCCATAGGCTGACAATCTGTTGTCATGGCGAGACTAACTAATTTTTCGTTACGTTTGTTTCCCTCCACGCCCTCATGTCCGGGGACAAAAATAAATGTGAGTTTTCATAGTGATGCCCTCATTTTAGCTCTCTCCAATGACTCCGCCCATTCCCTACGTACATCACCTGTTTTGACTTTCTGAATCATATTCAGTGAATCACTTAGTATGCAAGCATGGGAATAAGGTAGTTATTAAATACAAATAAGGTAGGAAGGTTACTGTAGAAACTGTCAATGTAAAATAATAAAATATCAAAAAAAAAGATAAAACAAAGAACAAATACAATTGTCAGCGTGTTGGTCCAATTGGTACCTTCATCAAGACAACACAAACAGTTAAGAACACAAACCATAACAAATATAAACCAAATGGCTGGGAGACGGATTTCTCTCACCAGGAATTTTGAAATCCGTTTGAAACATGCTTTATGTAGTTGAATTATTACGTTAGTTAGTGATTTTTTTCTCAAAGTCTACCTCCTCCCATTCACTGCCCTGCCTACTTCTATTTCACATACTCTTCGCAGTGTCTTCAGCTTCTGTCATTCATGACCGAACCCGATTTATTCATTTTCCCTTTGTCTCATCCAGACTTTGGTGTGATGGGTGGTGAGTATATTCTGTTACTTTTAGAGACCACTCACGATACTTCATGTCACACTCTGATACTGAGGTGATCAAGCAAAAATTGCATTATAGTGATGGGTGTATCCCTAGTGCACCCCAATACCGCTCTCATTTTAGATTTTTCTCCAATCTACTTGTGTCATGACAGTGTCAGTACATAAAGAAACATTACCACTACCTAACTTTTTACTCATTTGTATTTCTGTCGTGACAGTGTCAGTACATAAAGAAACATTACTACTACCTACCTTTTTGCTCATAGAATCAAGTTGCTGCTGTAAATTCTTATTAAACTCATTTGCTGTCCTCATCTGGGTATCACTTTCTTTCAGTCTTTTTTGCTCTCTTTCTCTCAATTTATTATTTTCATCTTGGAGAACCTTGATTCTTCTTTCAAGTAACTGATGGGAGGACACAGATATTACACATTTTTCTTATTCATAAAATACATTATCAATCAATCTTCAGTGCTAAATTCTATATTGCTGATTGTTTTGCCCCAGCTGAATGGTGAGACTACTTGTTCAATTTTGCAGTTAAACATAGGGACAGGAGATTTAGTTTTCTCCAAAGGTCAAATGTGTTTTTTTAGGTTGAATACCATATCAATGTTCGTTCAGAATGTCTTTGATGTTATCTATTTTTTTTCTTGGTCTTCCTCTGTAACCTGATCATGTTTTATTTTATGACTGTAATTAGTTAGAACTATTCCATTCTCATAAGACGTTCAGTATTTGCTGTCTCAAGATATAATCAACGCAGAATATAATGCATCTTCTATTTCTGACATTTTGTAGCCTCTCTAATCTGATAGCTTTGACATCCTCTTTGCAAGCATTTCCTTTCATACATTAGCTTTCTCTAGTGTGAAGATGTCAAGAGTCCAAGTCTGGCATTGGTATCAGATTGTGGCAGAAGAAATAATCTTTACCATTTGTCATATTATTTTGATCTTGATCATCTGAATAACTCACTGTATAGTTTCACATAAAACAGCATTAAAACAATTGATTTAAAGCACACTTTGCATGTAAATCCAGGTGTGACCTTTATCATAAGAATGAGTGTTATTGCCACCCGTGTGTTGTCGGGGCTCGAAAGGGGAGCAAAGAATAGCAACACTGTTTACCTTCCATGCATGTCGTACGAGGCGACTAAGGAGGTTATGGAATGGAGTTGGCTGTCCCATCCCATATAGGGTCAGTGACCCAAAGCCATGCTGAAGTCGGATGTGTCAGGTCAAAAGGCATATGACATAACGCATTTTGTTCTCCTGACCTGCAGGTGTTTAAGAACAAACGCAGAAGAAGTGTTATTGTAACATTTGAAGCATTTATAAACAAATTTTCACCCATTATTGATACCAAAACTGTTACGCAACTCTTACCTGGCAATTGATCCAGATCTCTGAGGCCAGGTCATGGAAGCAAGATTGCCTGAACAATGACAACCCCCCCCCAAAATGGAAATATATCCTTATAAAATCAACATACGCTTACATCTGTAGTTGAAATTGCATGCCGCAGACGTGACTTTTTTTATATGCAAAAAAACGTTCATGCATTCTAGAATTATCTGTCAGAATTCCATTAAATGCATTTCAAAGACATCAGTTTCTTGCTTGTGAGATGACAAGCATAGTGCTACTTTCATCAGTACTGTTGCTAATTTACCTTGAGGGGGAAAGAGGAGACCTAATGTTTAACCTATATCTCTAGGTCTAATGTAGAACTGCATGGCGTCGTAATGGATCGACGTGGTAAGTGACATCTGCATGTGTTGTTCATGTTTCAATGTTTCAGTCATCTTGCCACTGAGACCATATGGGTAGGGGCGAGGTTGACAGCTGGTCATAAATGTGAGGAGAGATGGTCTACATGGACTTTATGGTCACTTATGTGAGGATAGTCCATAAAGTCTTCACTCTTACTGACGTGAGATAGTCCACATGGACTTCACGGTCACTGATGAGCTAAGCGGCAGGTTGCAGATAAGCATGTGTACAGCAGCATAAAAGGCTTCTTAGTACATCTGCACAAAATTATAGAGACTGACACAAGCAAAATAAATGGATATAACAATTACGCTTGTTAGTGGATTTGGCACATCCTCAGAAAATCAGTAAAAGATATCACTAGATTAAGAAAAGATTAATGACATGAAACAAACCACAAGGAAAACAGAAACAAGGAAGACCTAAAACACATGTGGCAGAGATTATAAGGACTTGACATGGAGAACACATCAATGTGGTTGCGTACATCCACAAGTAGACAAATGGAAAATCCTTGTCCAGGGTCCAACTGATTGAATCAGTAGTACAGTGTATGTATGTAAGAGAAAGTGAGAGAAAGATCTCAGAGTAGTAAAAATAGTTATCAGCCGAAGTGCAATGTAAAAGTTTGCAAGAATTGCATGCGGAAGGTCCGATGGTTTCACTATTGGCACATCAGACCAACCATTAAGCGACAAGTAAACTCTCAGTAGATGAGGTGTACTTTCTTCTTTGGAAGCCCTACAGCATTTCAGCTGTACAATTATGTTTCCTCTTTATGGTGCAATATTCAGAGAACCAGTCCAGACAATAATCCCAGCTGCCAACATGTGAGTCGTGCTCCAGCTATAAACATGCTGGCACACATAGAGGTTTCTTTTTTTAAAAAGCAACTCTGCAGGGTGTGACAATTTACTGGGAGATCCCAGAATCAGGTAAACATGATAGTCCTGCATAATTTGATAGCCCCTTGGATCGCAGGGAATGTATAGCTGGCTGTCCAGCCCATACTAGTAACCATGATCCATAGGTGCTATGGACACTTATGACAGGAAAGGATGCTGGCAGGGAAGCTGAACCTCATGACTCCAACTCTGTAAGCTGAAGGAATAAAAGCCACACAACCGCTAGCACTTATCCCCTCTGAATGAGAGACGGCTACTCACAGCATTGCATACTGCTGAGAGTTGGGAGTCTTCTGCGTACAAAATACTGCTCCGAATAAACCATCCTGCTGCATGGAGAAAGTAAGTTAATCACCCAAAATAACAGCAACGGCTGTACAAATAACCATTAATTACTAATATTTGACGAATGAAAGCGTAAAATACTTACTTGTATCTCTTCATTCTTTTGTTGCAGAGATTCAGCCAATTCTTTAACCTGAATCTCAGAACTAACCAGTTCATTCTTCATTTGGTTTCTTTCACTTTCCATCTTGAAAATCTCATCCGAATGTTGTGACACTACCTCTTGTAACTCTTTGCACAAACTAGACTTTTCTTCGATTGATTCCTTCAGCCTATTCTTTTCTTCATTCAAAGATGACAACTCCCCATGACATGTAGCCAATTGCTCTCTGACATGTTTAAGATCTGACTCTGTGCTGTTTAGCTGTTGTTTATATTGTTCATTTTGAGTCATCAGTTGGTCACATGTTTTTTCTATGTCATTTTTTGCATTTTCAAAAAATATTTTCTGAGATTGTAAATTCAATGTTTCTGCACATTTAATATTCCAAGCATTAGTCAATTCTTCAACAGATGTAGATTTTGTTGTCAGCTGTTCCTTAATTTGCACTGCCTCCTCTCTCAGAGCAGCAATCTCTTCTCCTTTGCATCTGAGCTCTTCTTGAGCAGTGTCTTTGTCAGCATGAAGTTTGGCCATTTCTTCATTTTTACTAGAAAGATCAATGTGAAGACTGTCTAATTCTTCCTCTTTCGTCTTCAAAACATCTTCCAAATTTGATTTTGTTGCTGACAAAACAGTCAGTTCATGGCTTTGGTGCAGTAATTCTGTCTCTAGAACTGAAACTTTGTCAGCAAGACTTGATATTCTGTGATTGTATTCTGAACATTCCTCTACCTTGACACTTATCTGACTGTTCAACATCTCAATCTGTTCTTCTAGTGCACATTTAACAGTATCAAGTGTCTGCAGTTTCTGGTTCTTTTCTTGCACAGATTCAGCCAATTCTTTAACCTGAATCTCAGAACTAATCAGTTCATTCTTCATTTGATTTCTTTCACTTTCCATCTTGAAAATCTCATCCGAATGTTGTGACACTACCTCTTGTAACTCTTTGCACAAACTAGACTTTTCTTCGATTGATTCCTTCAGCCTATTCTTTTCTTCATTCAAAGATGACAACTCCTCATGACATGTAGCCAATTGCTCAATGACATGTTTAAGATCTGACTCTGTGCTGTTTAGCTGTTGTTTATAATGTTCATTTTGAGTCTTCAGTTGGTCACATGTCATTTCTATGTCATTTTTTGCATTCTCAAAAAATATTTTCTGAGATTGTAAATTCAATGTTTCTGCACATTTAATATTCCAAGCATTAGTCAATTCTTCAACAGATGTAGATTTTGTTGTCAGCTGTTCCTTAATTTGCACTGCCTCCTCTCTCAGAGCAGCAATCTCTTCTCCTTTGCATCTGAGCTCTTCTTGAGCAGTGTCTTTGTCAGCATGAAGTTTGGCCATTTCTTCATTTTTACTAGAAAGATCAATGTGAAGACTGTCTAATTCTTCCTCTTTCGTCTTCAATACATCTTCCAAATTTGATTTTGTTGCTGACAAAACAGTCAGTTCATGGCTTTGGTGCAGTAATTCTGTCTCTAGATCTGAAACTTTGTCAGCAAGACTTGATATTCTGTGATTGTATTCTGAACATTCCTCTACCTTGACACTTATCTGACTGTTCAACATCTCAATCTGTTCTTCTAGTGCACATTTAACAGTATCAAGTGTCTGCAGCTTCTGGTCCTTTTGTTGCACAGATTCAGCCAATTCTTTAACCTGAATCTCAGAACTAAACAGTTCATTCTTCATTTGATTTCTTTCACTTTCCATCTTGAAAATCTCATCCGAATGTTGTGACACTACCTCTTGTAACTCTTTGCACAAACTAGACTTTTCTTCGATTGATTCCTTCAGCCTATTCTTTTCTTCATTCAAAGATGACAACTCCTCATGACATGTAGCCAATTGCTCAATGACATGTTTAAGATCTGACTCTGTGCTGTTTAGCTGTTGTTTATATTGTTCATTTTGAGTCATCAGTTGGTCACATGTTTTTTCTATGTCATTTTTTGCATTTTCAAAAAATATTTTCTGAGATTGTAAATCCAATGTTTCTGCACATTTAATATTCCAAGCATTAGTCAATTCTTCAACAGATGTAGATTTTGTTGTCAGCTGTTCCTTAATTTGCACTGCCTCCTCTCTCAGAGCAGCAATCTCTTCTCCTTTGCATCTGAGCTCTTCTTGAGCAGTGTCTTTGTCAGCATGAAGTTTGACCATTTCTTCATTTTTACTAGAAAGATCAATGTGAAGACTGTCTAATTCTTCCTCTTTCGTCTTCAATACATCTTCCAAATTTGATTTTGTTGCTGACAAAACAGTCAGTTCATGGCTTTGGTGCAGTAATTCTGTCTCTAGATCTGAAACTTTATCAGCAAGACTTGATATTCTGTGATTGTATTCTGAACATTCCTCTACCTTGACACTTATCTGACTGTTCAACATCTCAATCTGTTCTTCTAGTGCACATTTAACAGTATCAAACGTCTGCAGTTTCTGGTTCTTTTCTTGCACAGATTCAGCCAATTCTTTAATCTGAATCTCAGAACTAATCAGTTCCTTCTTCATTTGATTTCTTTCACTTTCCATCTTGAAAATCTCATCCGAATGTTGTGACACTACCTCTTGTAACTCTTTGCACAAACTAGACTTTTCTTCGATTGATTCCTTCAGCCTATTCTTTTCTTCATTCAAAGATGACAACTCCCCATGACATGTAGCCAATTGCTCTCTGACATGTTTAAGATCTGACTGTGTGCTGTTTAGCTGTTGTTTATATTGTTCATTTTGAGTCATCAGTTGGTCACATGTTTTTTCTATGTCATTTTTTGCATTTTCAAAAAATATTTTCTGAGATTGTAAATTCAATGTTTCTGCACATTTAATATTCCAAGCATTAGTCAATTCTTCAACAGATGTAGATTTTGTTGTCAGCTGTTCCTTAATTTGCACTGCCTCCTCTCTCAGAGCAGCAATCTCTTCTCCTTTGCATCTGAGCTCTTCTTGAGCAGTGTCTTTGTCAGCATGAAGTTTGACCATTTCTTCATTTTTACTAGAAAGATCAATGTGAAGACTGTCTAATTCTTCCTCTTTCGTCTTCAATACATCTTCCAAATTTGATTTTGTTGCTGACAAAACAGTCAGTTCATGGCTTTGGTGCAGTAATTCTGTCTCTAGAACTGAAACTTTGTCAGCAAGACTTGATATTCTGTGATTGTATTCTGAACATTCCTCTACCTTGACACTTATCTGACTGTTCAACATCTCAATCTGTTCTTCTAGTGCACATTTAACAGTATCAAGTGTCTGCAGTTTCTGGTTCTTTTCTTGCACAGATTCAGCCAATTCTTTAACCTGAATCTCAGAACTAATCAGTTCATTCTTCATTTGATTTCTTTCACTTTCCATCTTGAAAATCTCATCCGAATGTTGTGACACTACCTCTTGTAACTCTTTGCACAAACTAGACTTTTCTTCGATTGATTCCTTCAGCCTATTCTTTTCTTCATTCAAAGATGACAACTCCTCATGACATGTAGCCAATTGCTCAATGACATGTTTAAGATCTGACTCTGTGCTGTTTAGCTGTTGTTTATAATGTTCATTTTGAGTCTTCAGTTGGTCACATGTCATTTCTATGTCATTTTTTGCATTCTCAAAAAATATTTTCTGAGATTGTAAATTCAATGTTTCTGCACATTTAATATTCCAAGCATTAGTCAATTCTTCAACAGATGTAGATTTTGTTGTCAGCTGTTCCTTAATTTGCACTGCCTCCTCTCTCAGAGCAGCAATCTCTTCTCCTTTGCATCTGAGCTCTTCTTGAGCAGTGTCTTTGTCAGCATGAAGTTTGGCCATTTCTTCATTTTTACTAGAAAGATCAATGTGAAGACTGTCTAATTCTTCCTCTTTCGTCTTCAATACATCTTCCAAATTTGATTTTGTTGCTGACAAAACAGTCAGTTCATGGCTTTGGTGCAGTAATTCTGTCTCTAGATCTGAAACTTTGTCAGCAAGACTTGATATTCTGTGATTGTATTCTGAACATTCCTCTACCTTGACACTTATCTGACTGTTCAACATCTCAATCTGTTCTTCTAGTGCACATTTAACAGTATCAAGTGTCTGCAGCTTCTGGTCCTTTTGTTGCACAGATTCAGCCAATTCTTTAACCTGAATCTCAGAACTAAACAGTTCATTCTTCATTTGATTTCTTTCACTTTCCATCTTGAAAATCTCATCCGAATGTTGTGACACTACCTCTTGTAACTCTTTGCACAAACTAGACTTTTCTTCGATTGATTCCTTCAGCCTATTCTTTTCTTCATTCAAAGATGACAACTCCTCATGACATGTAGCCAATTGCTCAATGACATGTTTAAGATCTGACTCTGTGCTGTTTAGCTGTTGTTTATATTGTTCATTTTGAGTCATCAGTTGGTCACATGTTTTTTCTATGTCATTTTTTGCATTTTCAAAAAATATTTTCTGAGATTGTAAATCCAATGTTTCTGCACATTTAATATTCCAAGCATTAGTCAATTCTTCAACAGATGTAGATTTTGTTGTCAGCTGTTCCTTAATTTGCACTGCCTCCTCTCTCAGAGCAGCAATCTCTTCTCCTTTGCATCTGAGCTCTTCTTGAGCAGTGTCTTTGTCAGCATGAAGTTTGACCATTTCTTCATTTTTACTAGAAAGATCAATGTGAAGACTGTCTAATTCTTCCTCTTTCGTCTTCAATACATCTTCCAAATTTGATTTTGTTGCTGACAAAACAGTCAGTTCATGGCTTTGGTGCAGTAATTCTGTCTCTAGATCTGAAACTTTGTCAGCAAGACTTGATATTCTGTGATTGTATTCTGAACATTCCTCTACCTTGACACTTATCTGACTGTTCAACATCTCAATCTGTTCTTCTAGTGCACATTTAACAGTATCAAGCGTCTGCAGTTTCTGGTTCTTTTCTTGCACAGATTCAGCCAATTCTTTAATCTGAATCTCAGAACTAATCAATTCATTCTTCATTTGGTTTCTTTCACTTTCCATCTTGAAAATATCATCAGAACGTTGTGACAACAAATGTTGAAGCTCATTACACAAAGTAGATTTTTCCTCCACTGAAACCTTTAGAGTGTTCACTTCATCATCCCGTTGTTTCTTTAATTCCTCCAGTTGACATTTCAGTTCACCTAACTGGATATCCATGAATATTCCCATAGATTCTCCTGGTGAATTTTCTGATGACATAATGGAAAGAAAAGTTAGGTAATATAGTAGCAATTTCTGATACTTCTCAATTCACCCTCAGAGCATATAATGTAATTAATATCTTTATGTTTCCTAAACAGTGGTTTTCAAAAGTTTAGGGGTTTAACCGTAACCCTTATTTAGGACCAAAAAGGTAAATAACAAAATATTCTTTGTGAGTGGATTGAGCAAAGTACCTAATCTATATATAAAAATTAAATTTCAATTTTAGAACAAGACAGAAACATAAATAATACATCTTCTTCATAACTTATGCACAATGTACTCCAGAGCAGAAAATCTGTTTTGTTTTTTACAGCTTTGCTGCGTCTGACAAATGGTATCAGCAAGGTACTAAGATTCAAATCATACCACAGGTAATTGTACATCCGGACCATTCTTAAAGCACTGGCAAACTACTGAACATACTTATATTGCCTAGAAAATCACTACTGTCACAAAATGCTGGATTGATAGCTACATCATGAAGTGCAATAAAGATTGGCTGCAATCAGAGAGACATGCAATATCTGTCTCTTGCTTTGGTGATGCACTCTGCTAGACTATCACCTGTCACTCTAGTGATAATTTCCTCCCACTTGTTATCTCTGTCTATCTCTTGCTCACCTCCCCCTCGACTATACCCTCAAGTAAAGTCTTCAACAAGGTGCCATGTTTTTTAATATGCACAAAATACTTTGATTTGTATTTCCTTTAATAATTCTTTTTCAATATAGTGTGTGAACATCTTTGTTCATTTTCTTATCTTTCCATAAGTTTTTCCTATTCTTCTATATATTCAAATCTCAAACACATCAATTCTGTACGCTAGTTGCTTGTTCATTAAACATGTTTCTGAGCCATAGATTAATATAGTAATGACAGATGTTTTATAATTCCTATTTATAGATTGTGATTTGTTTAGATGGTAATATTTTTCTCATGTCATTGAAAATATTTTTATGACACTGAAAAAATGAGTGTCATTAAGAGATAGAATTAGAAATGATAACATCAGACAGATAACCAAAATACCAGCAATAGACAACAGATCAAGTGGTTTTCAAACACTTCCAGACTACCAATAGACAGTATGTGAGCCATGGCCATGACACATAGATATAACGGCTTTAAAGCCAGAAGCAGACCATGTAAAAGATCACAGAATGGATCAAAGAAATCAAAAAGTCACAGGAACAAGCTTATAAACAGCACACAAGAAGGCCATCTCTAGAAAACTATTCTACCCCTGACCCCGCACGGCAAACAAGGGCCACAGCGTTTAGATAGATAGATTGAAAATATTTTAGTCATTCCTGTTCTCCTTTTTACCTTCTGTTTCACTTACCATTATTTATGATTGTGTCCAAGATATTGTAATGATCTACTTGATATAGTATCTCTCCATGTATTTTTATGTTTAGCAATGTTCCTCTGTAATTTAAATGATTATCACAGTATTTTTTTCTTTTAATGTTAATATCGAATCCATATTCTGTACTTATTTTATCAACTTGTTCTACTAGTCTTTGTAGTCCCGATTTACTTTCTGCAAGAGGACAAGCACCTGCTTATCGTAGATTATTTATTGTTTACCTACTGATCTTGAGTTCTTTATTTCCATGTGCGCGCTTGTGCGCGTGCATGGCAACGTGAGTGTAAAGAGATAATTGAGAATCTCATGCACATTAGTTGTAGATTCTGACAAACAGTTCAAGGAGTGAAAGTGAAAAATCAGTGTTAATGTAGCATCTGACATACTAAAGTATAATCATTATTGATTGAATTACAAGACTAAATAATACAGATTTGATAAGACTACAATTTGAAACAAAGTTTCAACTCAGATTTCACATTCTACTGATCAGACAATTTATTTTGTGGTGCTAGGGATTCAGTTCATTCAAGATACCACATCACAAGGAATGAACAGCACACATGCCTCAGAGAAAGACTGATGTACAAAATGATGATATCATTTTGAGGAAGTTTGAGCTGATCACACTTGTACACAATGCCAAGTGGTTTGAATTTTAGTTTCATCTTCAGATTGTCAGATGTCTCTGGCATTCTTTTAGATAGGGTTTTCCAAATCTTGTACAAGTCCCAGTTTTATTCAATGTATCTGTAGGGTTCAATGTCATAAACTTTGCAGTCTTCTACTCTGGAGGGAACTTACATACAATTACTTTCTCTTAATCTTGAGGCATGTTGTGGGTTGATTTACTCACAGCAGTTCGAGTTTAGGCATCTCCCAGCAGTTCAGGCATAAGCATCCAGTAGGCTTTATCACAGCAGATAAAATGTAGTGGGGGTGGGTAGCAGTGGGTTCTTAACTTGGATCATATTTGGCCATGCCCCCTCCCGAGGTTCACTGTGATTTGGGGGTGAAAAGGAAACTATATTATTTTTAATTGTTGACCACAGAACCATCTAGGGGGTTCACTAGGGAACCATCTAGGGGGTTCACAGAAAGATAACTTTATTAAAATCAATTTTAATTAGATATATAGCAACACGCCTTAAAGAACATATTGGGGGGGGGGGCACACAAGGGAAACTGTCCCCAAAAAAAACGGGGCCACTGGTCAAGAAAGAAAGATTTAAGAACCACTAGTGGTAGTCATTCAACCTCCTTTACAACATGCACAGAAGGTGGTGGTGTTAATATTCTTTCCTCCCCTTTCGTGAAAACATTGGTTAAAAATGCATATGTGAAAACATTGGTTAGAAATACACACCTTACATTCTGAAAATCATACATGCAGCTGGGTAGAAACAACTAAGTAGCAAATGAGGTTACCTTCTTGCCTAGCTTGTAGTTCCTCCAGCTCTTGTTTTAACTTATTGATTGCTTCCTTGGCCATCTCCAGATTCCCATTAAGGGCACCACGTTCTCCTTCCCACTCAGACCTTAAAGTATGCATCCTATCCAGTTGAAGTTTCAATTGATTAATCTCTGTCTCTTGTTGACTTATTGTTTTTACGGAATCTCTGAGTTTGCTGGATTCCATTCTAAGTGCCTCATTCTGAAAAGAGATAATGCACCTATAATAGTCTTAGCATGTCACAATAGGCACACTAACTTAATGTTGTTTTAAAGACAGTTTTAAGTGTGAATAACTACATAAGAGTTTAAATATGACTGATGCTGAAACAGTTTGTTAACTAGGACTGATAATATCAGAGCTTTAACCCTTTAGCTGCTACATCGTTCTCAGTAACCAATCCTAGTTATGCAAAATTCTTTACCCAATGTCTCAGAGTGAAATCATTATTAGCAATGAGGTGAAAGATAAAAAAAAAAACAGTTAACTCATCAATATCAGTAACATAGAGAAGCCAGTAAACTCATGAATAGTAGCTAAAATGTTAATAATAACACTAGAATTTAACTCCTGTGTCTTGCCAGTGCACAAAAGGATATCAAAGAATAATGACACTGTCAGGCTGTTGTAAGAGGCAATTAGGATTTGTGGAGTGGAGTTGGCCATCCCATCTCAGAGAGGGTCGAAATGATCCATAGGCTATTCTGACATCAGATGTGTTAGTCCAAAAGGCAAAAATATTGCAGCTAAGCTGTAAACCGTGACACAACATTCCATTCTCTGACTATATTCTGC
Organism: Meghimatium bilineatum; assembly: GCA_034231615.1. Taxonomy (NCBI): domain Eukaryota; kingdom Metazoa; phylum Mollusca; class Gastropoda; order Stylommatophora; family Philomycidae; genus Meghimatium; species Meghimatium bilineatum. The sequence continues at coordinate 31,191,717 of CM067312.1, read as the reverse complement.
TAATGTGCAAACATTTTAGAATGAACGCAGAAGAAGAAAGTGCTTTAAGTAAAACAAACAATAAAAAGTTTTTTAATCCTACTACATACGACATCGCCCAATTCCCGAGCACGGAACTTCACGAAGTAATGACGTATAAAACCCGCCAAACGAAGCTAGGAATACGTCACAGTTTAAAGGTTAAATTCCTTTACTCATTACGATTGCAAGAAGGAAAAAAGCCAGCTGGTTTTGTCAAATGAATGTCTAGAGCAACGTTGGCCATTTTGTAGCCATATTTTACTATCAAATTGAGTACCGCGTGGCATGGATAAGTGATCGTGACTACATGTTTTAATTGTTGATTTTTGTGTTTAATATGTTGTTATTTGATAAGAATGTTTGTGTAGTCGTTCAAAAACACTATGTATCAGGGGTGCCACGTGTGTGCATAGACAATAATTACGCTGTGTGATTGCCTAGGCCTAATGTTGACCAGACGGACGTTATATGCGATTTCTTCATGTTTTATTAGTTTTATTAGTTCATATTATATTAGTTTTGATATAAAACAATATATATACAACAAGTATAGGTATTTAAGAGGATTTTATCAATGTTGCCACTCATTTCTCATGTATTAGGGTCGTCAAGAAGATATATTAGCGATTTGAAAATGGCGTTTTGCAATTTTAACCCGAATTTTCAACTTCACAACTTGCTCACAACTGTCATATCATACATACAACAACAACAAAAACATAACTATATTCACTATTCACTCCTTTATTTAGATATGCAAAAATTATTTCGATATCTTTTAAATCAAAGAAGTTAACACCCACCATCAATAACGCAAAATTTCAACAAAAAAAACAATTCAGGCCCAAGGGGATGTTTCTTAATTTTTAATTCAGAGCCCTAAAGGTTAAGTAAGGCTGACAATCAAAGAATTTAAGAGAATGACTGACAATGACAGTTTTAATATGTACAATGCACAAAGGGAATTCATGAGCCATTCACCCTAATACAAATATGAAAAGTACTATTTGATCTGATCCATTTAAAATTATCAAAATAGTTTAAATCCAATTCACACTAGATACTTTTCACACCAGATACTTCTTGTTGAAAAAAGTGATATCTTGGTTGCCCTGGTAGGTGTGACTGTACCTGATATATTTATTGCCCAGCTGCCAGTTTAATTTCCTGCTGCCTGGTAGGATTCAGTGAAAGGTTACGCACTGGACTGACATTATTGGGAATTGTACAACTGAAAATCGTTACAGCAATTACTTTACCTTAAGCACTGAATTAAAATTAAGCAATTTCTGCCCTACCACTGGATTATTTTTTGACACTTTGCATTATCTTTGTAGGTGTTTGAAAAACGCAATACCTTTTTTTGTTTGTAGTGATTTAAAAATATTTTGTGCACATGTAAATAAAGAATTGAATACTAAATCTATTGGTGTTAGTTTTGTTTTTGTATGTGTGATACAAGATGTGTGAGAAGGTTGTACAGATGAAAAATTGATAAAACAATTTCTTGATGCACCTATACTTGACCGATGTTATGCAACACTGACAAAATTATTCTACATATCTAAGTCTAATGTATTTATGTAGTTTCATAGTACTAGCATAGTATGGACTGTACATACAAATAAATGAAGATGTCACCTTGTTGGTCCATTTTTCATTAGGCCTAAGTCTAGTGCCTGTAGTTCATTATGTCAATATATATGTGGCCTATACCTGTTTGGTGTCATTTCATAATTAATCCGTGTTACTATATCTACTTGACAACAAACGTAATTTCCAAGAATTCCTCATCATCAGAATCACTATCTGTAATGATTTTTACTGAAAATGACTTCCATTATAACCTCATTCATGCTGATCATGCCGATTGGGACACATGACCAGAAATTTAAAATTAATACCCGATATTCTTCTCTTCCAAGCACAATGCAGAAAAAGGAAGTAGAATAGAATTGTAAGCTAGGGTTCACAAATTCCGGTCACGTGAGCCAAACCTTTAGGGCACCGCAGGCATGTGGATACACCCATGAATATACGTCACTAAGGACCTGGCAGCGTGCCAATATGTCCATTGTTATGCCCCGATTCACCTGTACGGAACTACACAAAGTTAGCTCATGTGACGAATGATTCATGCCATTTGAATAATTTTTCTGGATTTCTTAAAAGTGTGAAATATGTAGGCTCTTCTCCTAGGAAAGAATCCTTTATTCTTAATTATTGTGCTAGTGCAGTATTTGAAACAAAAATTCCAAAATTTTCATTGTGCAGGTAATATCTGTATGTTTTGTAATTTATAATTTGGTAGTCAGGTTATTTTAAATTACACTGTCAAATTTGTTAGCGTATTTTACAAAATACATTTCAAATCATATACAATTGACAATAACGGAATTTATGTTTGTTATTAAATGTATTATCTCTTGTTATTATATGATTTGAATAATAAGTTGACCATATTTGGCTCAAAGAAAAATGTATTTTTCTGAAGAACACAGCTGGTTCAGTATAGACCTACGACTAGAGCACTGTGATAATTTTGTCAATTCATGCCACTAAATAATGTTTTAAAATTAAAATAAAATATTAAAAGATGATTAATCTTTAGGTCTCTGGATTAAATTGAGAAATTTCTCCCCTGGTCCTGGATTCTTTTTGGAAAATTTACGTTATTGATGGTGAGTGTTTTTAAAACGCAATAACTTTTTTGTTTTAGAAGATATTTAAATAATTTTTGAACATATAAATAAAGGAGTAAATAGTGAATATACTCGTGTTTTTGTTGTATGTGTGATATGACAGTTGTGAGCAAGTTGTGAAATTGAAAATTCGAGGGGGGGGGGGTGTGTGCGGAAAACGCCGTTTTCAAAATCGCTAATATATCTTCTTGACGACCCTAATACATGAGAAATGAGTGGCAACATTGATAAAAATCCTCTTAAATACCTATACTTATTGTATATATATTGTTTTATATCCAAACTAATATAATATGAACTAAAAAAACTAATAAAATTTGAAGAAATCGCATATAACGTCCGTCCGGTCAACACTAGGTCTAGGCAAACACACAGCATAATTATTGTCTATGCACACACGTGGCACCCCTGATACATATTATTTTTGTGTTTTTGAACGAACACACAAACATTCTTATCAAATAACAACATATTAAACACAAAAAACAACAATTAGAACATGTAGTCACGATCATTTACCCATGCCAAGCGGCACTCAATTTGATAATAAAAACGGCAGAAAATGGCAAAAGTCGCTCCAGAAAAGCGTTGATAAAATTAGCCGGCTTTCTCCTTCTATACAACGCTAATGTGTAAAGCAACGTGACCTTTAAACTGTGACGTATTCCTAGCTTCGTTTAGCGGGCTTTATACGTCATCTGTTGATTACTTCGTGAAGTTCCGTACTCGGGAATCGGGCGAGTATGGTGAGTGATCTCGCCCGCAGGCACAAGGGGGCGTGTCCTCCGGGTGCATGACCTGACCTACAGAGTCGTAAAGGTTAACAATAACAAAACTTGTTTTTAGTGTTGAATATTTTATTGCTTGCTGAGGATTCCCGTGTTTACTTACCAGTTTGATATCACATTTTTTTCTTGATGTTCAAATAGACATTTAGACTTCACTGAGAAAATTTAAAGAAATGTTGCAATTTAAGATGACCTAAACATCAGGAACTTTCAAACATCAGAACCTCAGAAGATGAGCTAACCTAATTCACATCCACGAAACAAAAGAACTTACTTCTCGATGCAGTTTTTCTATTTCATTCCAATGCGCAGTACTCTCTTTTTCTAAAATCTGACAATGTTCCACCATTGCCTCAAAGTTCACCAGCTTCTTGTTCAACCTATGAACATTTAGTATTAGTTATTTTCACCAAAAATGCAGATAACAAAGTATTTATGATGCATAAAAAATATAAATAAGAGAAGTAACTTATTACAAATTAAGTCAAATTATATTACTTGATTTTAAAATTATGGGTCATTTTGTTTAATAATAGCAAAATCTTCTCACTTCTGATTTTCTTGTTCCATTTCAAAATATCTTGTTTTCAGATCTTGCAATTCATCATGTGAGCCTTGTATATATAGCAGTTCTTTAACTCTGTCCTGTAGCTTTGTGATTTCTACATCTGAAAAAGCACAAAATAGATCCAGTTTAAAATAGTGACTGCACAGCTCAGCATTTAGTTGCAATTAATTCTAAAAAACTCCACTGCATATTAAAATGAATGTAAGTTGTATGGTTGGTTGCTGATCCAGCGGTCCCTTTGACCCAATGCCATTGTGTGGTATATGCATGTGTTTGTGGGCTGTTGTTTTGTTCAATATAATGTGTTTCATTTATCTGGCCCTGGAGGTAGAAACATTTTCCTAACATCATCCAACGCTGGGCATTCAAAAAGGTGGTGGTCAACAGTTTCATAGGGATGAGTGCACAGCCGGCACCCTGGAGTGTGTTGTGGTTGTATTCTGTTCAGGTGATTGTTGTACATGTTGTGCGTGCAGTCAGAAGATGATAAAATTATCTTTTCTGTGTATGTGATGGAATGTTTTATTTTTTTAAATGATGATAAACTGATGACAACATGAGAAAATATTTGACAGTTTGATAGTCTGGCACGGCAAGGAAACAACAATGTCCTTGATACATAACACTGTGGAGAGCCATGACCGCCTACGCCAGCCGGCATGGCACCTGATGATAAACTGATCTCATAATGGTATGGGGGAAAAATCTATGTAACACCCAAATCATGCATGAGCTTTTTTTTTGTTTTGCAGATGGTCATAGATGTATGATCTATGTAACAACCAATTCATGGAATAGTTAGAAAAAATTTTCCATTTTATTGCCTGGGAATATAGAGAGAGTAGAGAACAGTAACACTATTGCCTGCCATGAATGTTTAAGAGTAGTTTAAGGGGTTTTATGGGTGTGGCTGGCTGTCTGATCCCATAGAGCAGCGGTTTTCAACCTGTGGGTCGCGAATCTTTTGGGGGTCCATCAGAAAACACGTATTATAAAGTAGCAATGAAAATAATTTTATGGCTGTGGTCACCACAACATGAGAAACTGTATTAAAGGGTCACTGTATTAGGAAGGTTGAGAACTGCTACCATAGAGGGTCAAAGAGAAACAGAAGTCATGCTGAAGCTGGAAGTATAGATCAAAAGGCACAAATATCACAGCCAAGCTATAAACCATGACACAGCGCACCCTGTTGTCTAGACTATATCCTGCGAATCTGTAGGAGTTTGAGAATGAACATAGAATACGCAAGCTCCAATAACATGGTTTCATTTTTAAAAACTGCTATACATATAAAATAATTTTAAGTGATGATGAAATATTCTCTTTAGCTGTGAGCAGGTCGCTCTTGATAGATCAAAATCTTTCTGATAAAAGCACTGGTACTTCTCAGTTGTGACAATGATTTTTTCACGGTGACAGGCTGTCAGCCTATACCGCAACCATTCTTAGTCACCTCCTATGCTATGCCTAGAAAGAATACAGTAACCATATTCTATACACCCCGAACTTGAAGTCCAGACCCTCGTGGGGTCTTTACATGGGGACTTTAAAATGAAATCAAGTGAGATTAGATTAAAGCCTTGTAATATGCCATTTAAAAAAAGGTGAAGATAATATGCATGATAGCCGATACTGAAACATCTAATTAGTTTTAAGAGTGAAAGAAGGGAAATTTTAAAGTTTGAAGTAAGAAAGGAAGGATGCTCTCACCCCCAAAATGTTATTTGATTTTCAAAATCTCATCTATAATTAACTTAATATATTTAATGACACCTCAACATTTTGTGGTATTAAAAAAAAATAATAATGTAATAAAATTGTGCGTACGGTTTTTTGTTTGTTTTGCAGATGGTCATTGAGCAGTATCTTTCATGATACCTATGCGATCAAATCACAGCCACAGAACATTTGTATTTGCATCTTCCTTGTTTTGGTCATATTTTTTATAAACAACTCTGCCCTGTAGAGTTTGTTCATCACCCATCAATTTCCAACTATAAGCCCATCAGATAATAGGCCAAGAAGGTGACTATACCTTCAGGAAAGTGATGAAAGTCTAAGATCCGACTATAGACCGACATCCCAAAAACGTAACAATGCCGGAAATAATTAACTTCGTCATCAAAAGAAAGAACCGACATGCTAAATGGAAATTAACACAAACTTTCGCAACTGTAAGAAAAGGGTATTCCTTTCATTTGCCTCACTCACATTACTTGAATGAAAGAATCAAGGAATGAAGAGTATACTTGTATTATGGGAACAATACACTGGAAGATAATACCTTGCTGCCTTCCCAAACCATGTCTATAGACGGTTTATGACCTGGCGAGACTTTGGAACAACAGATCATCCTGAAGGAATTGTTTGTGTTGGGGGTCCCAGCAGCATTATGACGCGCAACTGCAGCCATAGTCAACAGTAATTATTATGTAACTATTTTGCCACCTGGTTCTCACAAAAATACAGCAGACAGTGACGTCTAAGAGGGAAACAATACCATGAAAGACAGCAAGACAAACTGCGCTAGTGAATAGTAATTACTACATAATTATTTTGCCAGCAGATAGGAAAGTCTAAGCGGGAAATGAAAGAAAAACACAGGTGGTAGACAACTGGGCACCTTTAGGTCTCTTTGTTTTTAAAAGATACAGAAGAATTTGAACTTTGTGACCAGTATGTTTACCGTTGATTTCTATCCCCCATCCCCCCATCACAGGTTGTCCTAGGTCACTATTTATATACTTGGAGTTGCATGTCAAAAATAGACAAGGTGGACCAGCTACATGCACAGAAATACTCAAAATCTGCTTATAAGGTGATGTTTACATTTTCTGTACACAGGTCTTATAGCACAGTAGATGGTCAGTAACTGTTGTAACATTTGCTTTACCGGCAACATGGAAGTGTGTGGCATAGAATTCCTTTGTTTAGCCTACATATAGTTAGTGTTTCGAGCAAACAAGGGATACCGCCTATAGATAGATAGATAGTGTTTCTGACTTCATCATCAAGTGTCGTCTCCGCAATGAAGGTTGACTGCAACAGACATCAAACTCTTGTTTTGGTGGTGCACTCTGCGAGACTATAACCTGTCCATCTCATGATTTTACTCTCCCACATGTATATCTTTCTCAACTTTACCCCTCCGATAACCAGGAGGAAATTTGTTGTAGGCCTACTAATTGTGACATTACAGTGTCCCATAGAGCTTTGATTCCAGTGTTGTTTCCTCTGGCCAATATGTCTGCCTCAGCGTTTCATGCTCAGAACACTCTTGAAGTATATGTTTGGCACTCTGTGCTGCTTGTCCACATGTACACATGGCTGTGTTGCCAATCTTGAACTTTGTATACATGTGACTGCGGAGTCGGTTGTGTCCTGTTCTGAGACGTAGAATTATAACTTGTTCTGATCTGTTCATATTGTGATAGTCATCTTGTGTTGGTGTTTGTGGCTTTCTTATTGACTTTATCATCTGTTTTTTCTGATGGTAGGTGATTGATATATCTGGTTGGTCTTCGGCAGCACCTTCCTTAGCCAGTTGGTCTGCTTTTTCATTTCCTGGTATTCCACAGTGAGAGGGTATCCACTGCATGGTTACCCTATACTGGTAAGACAATTCGCTAAGTAGTTTTTTTAAGTCTGTTAGTTTTCCAGACTGGAGAGCTTGAAGCACTGTATGGGACACTGTATGAACTACAAAAGACAGTGAGTTTTATTAAGGAGACAGAATTACAGATATAGACATGTTTCAAGTGAACGAAAGAAGAAGAAGAAGAAGTGACATTACAGATTTTACCTAACTGATGTTGTTTTCCCAGTAGAATACCAACTTGGAAGGATTTGAATGACTGTTTTTAGGCCTACTGGCACAGGTAAATTTTTTTCCTCTGTTACGTTTCTATAGCAAATTTTTTTTAAAAACATTTTGCTGTACGCAAGTCAAACACACTTTAATTTTTTTTTTTCCTATAGAAGTGTCTACCAAAACACTACCTGGTAGACTAGGCCTATATGATAACGGTGTGTTACTGGTAGATCGATGTAGGCTATTTCAATTGTTTTTTTACAGACCATTACCGTATTTCAGCCAATAAATAACATTAGATACTGGTATATTATATCCCTGGGTGTTTTATCCTGGCTTGAATTTATTGACAAAAACATACACGTCACAGGTTTTTGGCCATTTTTGGGGTTTTTTTTTAACCGGTAAGTTTTTTCCCTTTGTTACCGTGATTAAACATACATTTTTTTTTATTTGACTACTCATTTATAGGGCGGTGACCTTAAAGAAAATGGAATTTTTTTCCAAAAATTCTCGGCTTATACATGCAAGTTGACAGTATTACTGAGTATTTACAGATTACAGTATTTACAGTGTGGTACTTGCTTGGGATGTGGCATTTAACCCTCTGACCAGGTATCCCACGATTTCCCCGTTCAGCACCTACTGGCTTAATTTTTCGCATATTGTGATTTCCACGAGATCGCAATTATTTATGTTTCTTTGCATTGCTATCCCGCGATTTACCCATTCATGCTTAAATTTATATAGTTTTTCAGTTTCCTGCCATGTGTCACACGTTATCGCTTGTGAAAGGAATTCGCACGCAAAAGAGTGCTTTGTTCACTAGTAATAAGATATTTGGTTTGTGTTGTTTGTGTGTTGTATTCACTGCTGTAATAAATAACTGAGGATGAATATATGTATTTCAAATACTGATAATATTCAGAATTTTGCTTTGAGGTAAGAACAGAGTTGCTATATATGTATTTGAAGGACAGTAATGAAATTGAAGGGGAATCTGATGATGATGGCGATTAAGTGCCTACCAATACATTTTTTAAAACAGAACTTCTGGAAACAAATACGCGGATAAAGGCACTAAAAGAAAAAAAATTGTCTTTAAAATCTGACCTTTTTTGTCACATTCTGCTGTCTTATCCTGCAGGCTGAATTGTAATTCATCTTTCTGATAAATGTTGTCGTTTATTAACTGTTTCAGTCTTCTGATTTCAACTTCTTTCTGTTTCATTATGGCCTGAAAATATTGAAAATATAACTGTACAAGTATATAAAATTATAAAACTAAAGGTAATTAATGAAAATGTAAGCTATCACACAGAATATCATATCCACACTGCAAACTTTCACCAATAGATGAATGGTACATGTATCAAAATCATCTGTAGTAATAATCTTCAACAGGACATAAATTCTTAATTTTGGAGCAATGTTGTCATTTTACAACAAAAATATCAACACCTGTTGACAAAACAGTAACATACATATATTAAAAATAATGTATATTATATCTATTTTGCATATTTGGGTTGTAACCACCACAAATATTAATTAAAATTATTTTCCATTTAACATCTTATTTATCTTTTTATTTATCTTATTGTTGTTTTTTTTGTGGTATTCATTGTGTGGTTATATGCACAGAACCAAAGAAACAACCCAGAGAATGAACTAGAAAAACAGTACTAGAGATGGATATGGCAGACATTAAGACCAACAGAAATCATTGTACAAGTAAGAAGAGAAATGAGGAAGACAGAAATATCTGGAGGGAAGAATTAGAAACAGCTACTCAAACTTCAGGTTGTGTGAACTGTTAGCCATATTTGATCTGTTTTGTAAAGAATAGCTCAAACATTGGAAGTTGAAAGGTGTATAAATAGTATGTTTTGTAAGCCTTTGAAAGAACAGATTGCATTCCACTCTCTGGACTACATCCTGCTAACCAGAATCAGTATGAGAATGAAAGCAAAAAAAGATTTCCTTTTGATTATTCCACATTAAAGGCAAACGGGTGAAATATGATTAGGCATGTCATACACAATTGCTCAGTCCAGGTAAGCATTTACAAAAGAACTGGTGATGAATTCAAATTGTTTTTAACTCAGAAAGCCATAACTCAGGTGTTCATATTTTCTGATTGATGGCATATACCAGTGGTTACCAATCCTAGTATGTTACACTTTTTTAAGTAAAGTTTACCATGGTAGCCGGTTCCAAGGTTATATGTGTGCAATTATAAATGTGAGTACTTATTTTATCTTATTTCTTGGTTTACTTTCATTTTTAATTTGTTCTCTGCTTGTTAACAGGATATAATCCAGAGAAAGGAATGCACTATGTCATGGTTTAGAGGTTGGCTGCAATATCTTGTACATTTCAGCTTGATATCTAACTTCAGTATTTCTTTGAGTCACTTTAACCTTCTATAGGATGGGATAGCCAATACCATCCTCAAACCTCCTTAGTCACCTCTTACAATATATTGAAGGTCACAGGGGTGCTATCCTTGCTTCTCTTTCTGGCCCCCACATGGATGGTCGTACTAGGTTATTTCCCTAAACCCGTCAAAGTGAAACAATTAATGTTTAGATGAAATGAGAAACTAAATCATACACATTGAATAGTGCACACATCCACACAGAGTTTCTGCAATAGAAGATTACAGAAAGCATTGTTGATGAAGCTCAAAGTGACATACCTTATGAAGGAGAACAGGAGACTGCACAAACTGTGCCAGAGGTGATGATGTGTCGATGCTTAGCCCTCTCATAGGTGATACTATTTCACGCAAAGAATGTCCCAGCAATGAAACATTTGTAATGAATGAGCTGTCATTCATTGGACTTGTAGCAACACTACCATGGCACATATTGCGGATATCTTTAGGGGTAGATGTCAAAGCTGAATCATGGAGATGAGCCTGTTGCAGGTTGCATACTGGTGGGCTTTTAACATCTAGAAGTCATAAGAATATAATTAAGAACATAAGATAAATATTCGGGGGGGAAAAATATAAATTATAATAATACATGTTAATTTTGATCATTTAAACAGAACGGAAAAGGTACTTACAAAATAAGTACTTTAAAAATGACCATGATAACATTTACAAAAGATAACAAAATGACAGCTCTACCTTAATTCCTTTACTGCATATAATATATATTTAGTAAATGAGATAAACTGCAGTTGTGTTCCAACACTTACACATTTTAGAAAAATTCCTTCCTTATGAGCTTTAGGAATTTCTTTATATGCAGAATGTTTAACTCCTAGTGGACATGCAAATTCTTTGAGAAGATTGCTAACCACAAAGAATTGGTTGCCACTGAGATAAATTTAATATCGTCCTTAAACACTGAGCAATGCCCCACCTAACTTAGCCATTGGGACTCGTATCTTCTAATCTTGAAACACTTGCTATTTCCAAGCAATGAACTTTTATTTATTGAAGAAACTTTGCACTAAAGAATGAATATTCTGATCCCTAACAGTAGGAGTTTTTCTATGGAAGTAAGGTCTTAACCTCTTTGTTGGTACCTATAATTTTTTTTTTAAATGGCTTTCTTGTAATATATCCTTTCCATGATAACATTTACAAAAGATAACAAAATTACAGTTATGAATATTGTTATGATTCATTACAAAGCAAGCTTACATTTCTGGAAGAAGATCTGAGAGAATCTACCATTCTGATGTTGCACACTACTTTAACTGTAGAATTAACTATGAATTCAACTTTTCTTTGGGATAATGTAAAGAAATGGGGATAAAGAAAAATTACATCAATATTTGGGCCTACATGGCTAGGTACTAATAGACTGCTGGAAAACTTTATCCCAGCTGCAAATTTCCCCTTCAACCTCCGTAGTCGTCTTTTATGACATATATGACAGGTCGAAGTGTTACTATTTATATTAGCTCCCCTTTCATGCACCACACAAGCAGCATTTAAGATAAACTAAAATAGTGAAATTGGAACATCAGACAATGGAAATGTAGTTTATAAATCATTAATTTCAAACACACACATGACCTGGTGCTTGTCATACTGGCCCCATGAACACATTTTTATCAGTATTGCTTCCCATCAAGGCCAGCTCCTTGCTGTGGAAAGGGGACTTAGTCTAGCCACCAGAGGCTGAAAACTAAGTCTGCCTAGGCCCTCCTACCAGACTACGGAAGGTCGGGTGGCATCCACAATGCAATATTATATTTCTAGAAGATAGTATAATGAGGTTTAGTGTTTAGTGAAGTTGACTGTTTAGTGAGGCTTTTTTTAATGAATACCCCACCAGCATTCTATCTTTAGTTAATATGTTTTTATGCTGTAATGTCATGTTGTCAATCACTTCCTGGAGTAGAAGGTCGTCCAACTTGTGACATTGCACTCCGTCAGAACCAAGATCATGTGACCGGGAGTGTCAAGATCTCATTGGTTTAAAGTTGTATGTCGAACTGAGGAAGAGGAAACCTGAGGTGAAACCATCCATGTGACAATCCTACATGTCTTTCCATATTTGGCAGACATGGCACATGTCTTGTGTGAAAGCAGACTATAGGTGGTAGGGAACGGAGAGTGAGGAAGCATACCTTAGATCCACTACCCATAGACGTAAGTCTGGAAAGAGCCAAGTCAAAGCAGCATCATACCAGTTGGAAAATGTTGTTTCTGGTCCCAGGCCCTACTTTGTTAGATCAGCCCTCTGGGTTTGAAAGCAAGCTTCAGAACAAATAACCCCAACAGGTAAGTGCCTAAACACAAAATATAATTAGCTCAGACATCATCTCATAAAAGAATTGTCTGCACCAGGCAGTTCCTTCTCTCCCCCCCCCCCCCCACCCTCTTTTTTTTCCTCTGACAATTTCCTCTCAAAAAACCATGTGGAAGGAAACTGCAGTAAAACTGTGCAGCATATGATAAGTGAATATTAGAACCAATACACATTTTTTTAAACTAACTAAAAAGAATCAGCTTTATGAATATTTAGAGGAAAACTACAGCTAATGATGTTCCTCTGAAAAAAGATAACCAAATCAGCCCATATTCCCCTTGGGTCATATACCGTTTTAAAAAGGAATGGAGATTCCATAATAATGTAAAAGACAAAGGCTGAACTGGATCTATGTACCCTAAAACAGTATTGACAATGCAGAGGCAGTAAGAAATGGTGGTGGGATATATATATATATATATATATATATATATATATATATATATATATATATATATATATATATATATATATATATATATATATATATATATATATCGAGAGAGAGAGAGATATGATACAACAGAGGCCAGACAGTCATTATATTTCAGCCCTCAGGAACTATGACCAAATATAACTCTTATATCCTATGGTTATTGGATATATATGTATATTTTAAGCTTTTTAAAATATATGTTTTAAAAGAGTAGAAGCAGAATTGTTTATGGACTACATGTGGGTGTATATTTCCCCAATGTCCTTTAAACCATTACCTATTAGTTTAAAGTGATTAGTACAAGATGCTACAAGTATAAAGTTATTTGAAAAAACTTTTCAACTTTTAATTTTGCTAAGATTTGTAATATAAAGTATCAAAAGTAATCAATATACCATGATAGATGAGTGTTACAGATATAATAACCACTTGAACTTTATGATTTTGATGAAATATGACCTATGATCACAGGAAGTAGAAGCAAATTACACTGACCAACACAATTTTATTTTTTTTTACTTTCTCTAACATGTCTATGTTTTTCTTGTCACTTTTAATGCACTGTTTTTAAATCTGCAAACCATTTTTCTCTATCAAGTCAGGATCTCTTGAAAGACACAAAGTTTTTTTTACAATACCTACAGTATTACAATGCCATTCGTAACAGAAGAATAACAGTTATGTTGGCTTGAATTTCTTTACAGTCAACTTCCATCGGTGAATGACATGTGGTACATCACAATGAAGCATCCAACAGTAATTGGCAAGCATGACCACACTCCACCGTCCTTGATAATCTGACTCCATCACGGCGATATCTTGATGGAATCATTCTCCGTGTTCATCGCTGACTACGCCAAGGTTGTCAGGGGAAAAGTCAAGATGTGAATTGAGCATATAAACTTTTAGGGACATTACAACTCATAATTCTGTATGCATCTATACACTGCTTCACAATATGCACATAGTAGAACAGATTTATGATTTCCCAGAAAGTTAGCAACAATAGAATTTAACGCCATCCATGTGCGAAGTTCACAATCATGTAACATGTTCTCGAATTGTTTGCAATAATTTTCTTAATCTGAGGTCCTACAAAGATACCTTCCTTTATCTTTGAATCGCTAGCTTGAGGAAACTTTTCTCGAAATAAGTGAAAGCTTTGCTCGTTTTATCTAACGCTTTTACAAAATTCTTCATGAGGCTCAACTTTATATGGAATGATGCTGTCTTAGTTAACTAATGACTGGTAGATTATCTTTGAATCGCTAGCTTGAGGAAACTTTTCTCGAAATAAGTGAAAGCTTTGCTCGTTTTATCTAACGCTTTTACAAAATTCTTCATGAGGCTCAACTTTATATGGAATGATGCTGTCTTAGTTAACTAATGACTGGTAGATTACATTTTTATGCTCCAGCTGCACATGATAGGCCACACCTTGCTTGCATAATGTTCCTGTCTGTTGTGACTGTCCCATTCACATAGGAAGCAACAAAATTTAGTATACCCAGTCTGCATGCTAGTGAGAATTGCAATGACTACCAATGCGGATTTGTGGAGTCATTGTAATTTTCACTAGCATGCAGACTGGGTATACATATAATATGACTGGGTATTGCAATGACTCCACAAATCCACCATTCATAGTCATTGTACTTTATTTTTGCCAAAAGTATAGTCATATTGTCATAAGTTTCTTTCATATGAACAGAGTAGGTAACTGGAATTGATGAAAATAAATTTCCATTATGCAATAACACAGCTTTTTGACTAGTTTTAGAAGAGTCGATGAACAGTCGCCATTCGTTGACTATGT